>CM065484.1:22336244-22429120 GCA_032873175.1 Leptopilina drosophilae | reverse complement strand
CAAAATCTGTAGTTCCTGGTTTGGCATTAATTTACTTTCCACAACATCTAATTCCGAATTTCAAAAAGAGTAATCTGTTTTTTGTAAACATTGAATTTTGTAACATTTCAGACACGTCGGCAAAAATGAAGAATATTCAATCCTGTACATTCAAAACTAACTTCAATTTTAACACATGTTTTCTGCATCACACAAAGGTGAATCAAAGGCCCATTTTTTTGGTTTTTTGTAAACATTTTTTTGAAAAATTTTTTAACCATCGCCCTGATGATGATACCCGCTCATGCGATCGACACGTCGGCAAAATGAAGAATATTCAATCCTGTAGATCCTGTTTGGCATAATTTACTTTCCACAACATCTAATTCCGAATAAAAAGTTTCAAATCTAACTTTAACATTAACAGATGTTTCCTGCATCACACAAAGTTGAATCAAAGGCCTACCTAATATTTTTGTTTTTTGTAAATATTTTTTGAAAAATTTTGTAACCATCGCCCTGATGATGATACCCGCTCATGGGATCGACACGTCGGCAAAATGAAGAATATTAAATCCTGTAGATCTTGTTTGGTATAATTTACTTTCCACAACATCTAATTTAGGATAAAAATGATCAAAACTAACTTCAATTTTAACACATATTTCCTGCATCACACAAAGTTGAATCAAAGGCCTACCTAATATTTTCTTTTTTTGTAAACATTTTTTGAAAAATTTTGTAACCATCGCCCTGATGATGATACCCGCTCATGGGATCGACACGTCGGCAAAATGAAGAATATTGATTCCTGTAGATCCTGTTTGGCATAATTTATTTTCCACAACATCTAATTCCGGATAAAAAGGTTCAAAACTAACTTCAACTTTAACACACATTTCCTGCATCACACAAAGATGAATCAAAGGCCTATTTTTTTTTTGTTTTTTGTAAACATTTTTTGAAAAATTTTGTAACCATCGCCCTGATGATGATACCCGCTCATGGGATCGACACGTCGGCAAAATGAAGAATATTCAATCCTGTAGATCCTGTTTGGCATAATTTACTTTCTACAACATCTAATTTGAGATAAAAATGATCAAAACTAACTTCAATTTTAACACATATTTCCTGCATCACACAAAGTTGAGTCAAAGGTCTACCAAATATTTTTGTTTTTTGTAAACATTTTTTGAAAAATTTTGTAACCATTGCCCTGATGATGATACCCGCTCATGGGATCGACACGTCGGCAAAATGAAGAATATTGATTCCTGTAGATCCTGTTTGGCATAATTTACTTTCTACAACATCTAATTTGAGATAAAAATGATCAAAACTAACTTCAATTTTAACACATATTTCCTGCATCACACAAAGATGAATAAAAGGCCCATTTTTTTTGTTTTTTGTAAACTTTTTTTGAAAAATTTTGTAACCATTGCCCTGAAGATGATACCCGCTCATGGGATCGACACGTCGGCAAAATGAAGAATATTCAATCCTGTAGATCCTGTTTGGCATAATTTACTTTCCACAACATCTAATTCCGGATAAAAATGATCAAAACTAACTTCAATTTTAACACATGTTTCCTGCATCACACAAAGGTGAATTAAAGGCCTAATTAATATTTTCGTTTTTTTATAAACATTTTTTGAAAAATTTTGTAACCATCGCCCAGATGATAATACCCGCACATGGGATCGACACGTCGGCAAAATGAAGAATATTCAATCCTCTAGATCCTTTTTGGCATAATTTAATTTCTACAACATCTAATTACAGATAAAAAGGATCAAAACTAACTTCAATTTTAACACATGTTTCCTGCATCACACAAAGTTGAATCAAAGGCCTACCAATATTTTGTTTTTTGTAAACTTTTTTTGAAAAATTTTGTAACCATCGCCTTGATGATGATACCCGCTCATGGGATCGACACGTCGGCAAAATGAAGAATATTGATTGCTGTAGATCCTGTTAGGCATAATTTAATTTCAACAACATCTAATTACGGATAAAAAGGTTCAAAACTAACTTCAAATTTAACACACATTTCCTGCATCACACAAAGATGAATCAAAGGCCTATTTTTTTGTTTTTAGTAAACATTTTTTTGAAAAATTTTGTAACCATCGCCCTGATGATGATACCCGCTCATGGGATCGACACGTCGGCAAAATGAAGAATATTCAATCCTGTAGATCTTGTTTGGCATAATTTACTTTCCACAACATCTAATTTGGGATAAAAATGATCAAAACTAACTTCAATTTTAACACATGTTTCCTGCATCACACAAAGGTGAATCAAAGGCCTAATTAATATTTTCGTTTTTTGTAAACATTTTTTGAAAAATTTTGTAACCATCGCCCTGATGATGATACCCGCTCATGGGATCGACACGTCGGCAAAATGAAGAATATTGAATCCTGTAGATCCTGTTTGGCATAATTTACTTTCTACAACATCTAATTTGAGATAAAAATGATCAAAACTAACTTCAATTTTAACACATGTTTCCTGCATCACACAAAGGTGAATCAAAGGCCTATTTTTTTTGTTTTTTGTAAACTTTTTTTGAAAAATTTTGTAACCATCGCCCTGATGATGATACCCGCTCATGGGATCGACACGTCGGCAAAATGAAGAATATTCAATCCTGTAGATCCTGTTTGGCATAATTTACTTTCTACAACATCTAATTTGAGATAAAAATGATCAAAACTAACTTCAATTTTAACACATATTTCCTGCATCACACAAAGATGAATAAAAGGCCTATATTAATATTTTCTCTTTTTGTAAACATTTTTTGAAAAATTTTGTAACCATCGCCCTGATGATGATACCCGCTCATGGGATCGACACGTCGGCAAAATGAAGAATATTGAATCCTGTAGATCCTGTTTGGCATAATTTACTTTCCACAACATCTAATTTGGGATAAAAATGATCAAAACTAACTTCAATTTTAACACATATTTCCTGCATCACACAAAGTTGAATCAAAGGTCTACCAAATATTTTTGTTTTTTGTAAACTTTTTTTGAAAAATTTTGTAACCATTGCCCTGATGATGATACCTGCTCATGGGATCGACACGTCGGCAAAATGAAGAATATTGATTCCTGTAGATCCTGTTTGGCATAATCTACTTTCCACAACATCTAATTCAGGATAAAAATGATCAAAACTATCTTCAACTTTCACACATGTTTCCTGCATCACAAAAAAATGAATTAAAGGCCTACTTAAAAATTTTGTTTTTTTGTAAACATTTTTTTGAAAAATTTTGTAACCATCGCCCTGATGATGATACCCGCTCATGGGATCGACACGTCGGCAAAATGAAGAATATTGAATCCTGTAGATCCTGTTTGGCATAATTTACTTTCAACAACATCTAATTACGGATAAAAATGATCAAAACTAACTTCAACTTTAACACATGTTTCCTCAATCACACAAAGTTGTATCAAAGGCCTAATTAATATTTTGTTTTTTGTAAACATTTTTTTGAAAAATTTTGTAACCATCGCCCTGATGATGATACCCGCTCATGGGATCGACACGTCGGCAAAATGAAGAATATTGATTCCTGTAGATCCTGTTTGGCATAATTTACTTTCTACAACATCTAATTTGAGATAAAAATGATCAAAACTAACTTCAATTTTAACACATGTTTCTTGCATCACAAAAAAAATGAATTAAAGGCCTATTTTTTTTTGTTTTTTGTAAACTTTTTTTGAAAAATTTTGTAACCATTGCCCTGATGATGATACCTGCTAATGGGGTCGACACGTCGGCAAAATGAAGAATATTGATTCCTGTAAATCTTGTTTGGTATAATTTACTTTTCACAACATCTAATTTGGGATAAAAATGATCAAAACTAACTTCAATTTTAACACATATTTCCTGCATCACACAAAGTTGAATCAAAGGCCTACCTAATATTTTCTTTTTTTGTAAACATTTTTTGAAAAATTTTGTAACCATCGCCCTGATGATGATACCCGCTCATGGGATCGACACGTCGGCAAAATGAAGAATATTCAATCCTGTAGATCCTGTTTGGCATAATTTACTTTCTACAACATCTAATTTGAGATAAAAATGATCAAAACTAACTTCAATTTTAACACATGTTTCCTGCATCACACAAAGGTGAATCAAAGGCCCATTTTTTTTGTTTTTTGTAAACTTTTTTTGAAAAATTTTGTAACCATCGCCTTGGTGATGATACCCGCTCATGGGATCGACACGTCGGCAAAATGAAGAATATTGATTCCTGTAGATCCTGTTTGGCATAATCTACTTTCCACAACATCTAATTCCGGATAAAAAGGTTCAAAACTAACTTCAACTTTAACACACATTTCCTGCATCACACAAAGATGAATCAAAGGCCTATTTTTTTTTGTTTTTTGTAAACATTTTTTGAAAAATTTTGTAACCATCGCCCTGATGATAATACCCGCTCATGGGATCGACACGTCGGCAAAATGAAGAATATTCAATCCTGTAGATCCTGTTTGGCATAATTTACTTTCTACAACATCTAATTTGAGATAAAAATGATCAAAACTAACTTCAATTTTAACACATGTTTCCTGCATCACACAAAGGTGAATCAAAGGCCTAATTAATATTTTCGTTTTTTATAAACATTTTTTGAAAAATTTTGTAACCATCGCCCAGATGATAATACCCGCTCATGGGATCGACACGTCGGCAAAATGAAGAATATTCAATCCTGTAGATCCTGTTTGGCATAATTTACTTTCTACAACATCTAATTTGAGATAAAAATGATCAAAACTAACTTCAATTTTAACACATGTTTCCTGCATCACACAAAGGTGAATCAAAGGCCTACCAAATATTTTTGTTTTTTGTAAATATTTTTTGATCAATTTTGTAACCATCGCCCTGATGATGATACCCGCTCATGGGATCGACACGTCGGCAAAATGAAGAATATTGATTCCTGTAGATCCTGTTTGGCATAATTTACTTTCCACAACATCTAATTCCGGATAAAAATGATCAAAGCTAACTTCAATTTTAACACATATTTCCTGCATCACACAAAGTTGAATCAAAGGCCTAATTAATATTTTCGTTTTTTATAAACATTTTTTGAAAAATTTTGTAACCATCGCCCTGATGATGATACCCGCTCATGGGATCGACACGTCGGCAAAATGAAGAATATTCAATCCTGTAGATCCTGTTTGGCATAATTTACTTTCTACAACATCTAATTTGAGATAAAAATGATCAAAACTAACTTCAATTTTAACACATGTTTCCTGCATCACACAAAGGTGAATTAAAGGCCTAATTAATATTTTCGTTTTTTTATAAACATTTTTTGAAAAATTTTGTAACCATCGCCCAGATGATGATACCCGCTCATGGGATCGACACGTCGGCAAAATGAAGAATATTGAATCCTGTAGATCCTGTTTGGCATAATTTACTTTCCACAACATCTAATTCCGGATAAAAAGGTTCAAAACTAACTTCAACTTTAACACATATTTCCTGCATCACACAAAGATGAATCAAAGGTCTACCAAATATTTTTGTTTTTTGTAAACTTTTTTTGAAAAATTTTGTAACCATCGCCCTGATGATGATACCCGCTCATGGGATCGACACGTCGGCAAAATGAAGAATATTCAATCCTGTAGATCCTGTTTGGCATAATTTACTTTCTACAACATCTAATTTGAGATAAAAATGATCAAAACTAACTTCAATTTTAACACATATTTCCTGCATCACACAAAGTTGAATCAAAGGCCTACCTAATATTTTCTTTTTTTGTAAACATTTTTTGAAAAATTTTGTAACCATCGCCCTGATGATGATACCCGCTCATGGGATCGACACGTCGGCAAAATGAAGAATATTAAATCCTGTAGATCTTGTTTGGTATAATTTACTTTCCACAACATCTAATTTGGGATAAAAATGATCAAAACTAACTTCAATTTTAACACATATTTCCTGCATCACACAAAGTTGAATCAAAGGCCTAATTAATATTTTCGTTTTTTATAAACATTTTTTGAAAAATTTTGTAACCATCGCCCAGATGATAATACCCGCTCATGGGATCGACACGTCGGCAAAATGAAGAATATTTAATCCTGTAGATCCTGTTTGGCATAATTTACTTTCTACAACATCTAATTCCGGATAAAAATGATCAAAACTAACTTCAAGTTTAACACACATGTTTCCTGCATCACACAAAGTTGAATCAAAGGCCTACCTAATATTTTCGTTTTTTGTAAACATTTTTTGAAAAATTTTGTAACCATTGCCCTGATGATGATACCCGCTCATGGGATCGACACGTCGGCAAAATGAAGAATATTGATTCCTGTAGATCCTGTTTGGCATAATTTACTTTCCACAACATCTAATTCCGGATAAAAAGGTTCAAAACTAACTTCAACTTTAACACATATTTCCTGCATCACACAAAGTTGAATCAAAGGTGTACCAAATATTTTTGTTTTTTGTAAACTTTTTTTGAAATATTTTGTAACCATCGCCCAGATGATAATACCCGCTCATGGGAGCGACACGTGGGCAAAATGAAGAATATTGATTCCTGTAGATCCTGTTTGGCATAATCTACTTTCCACAACATCTAATTTGGGATAAAAAGGTTCAAAACTAACTTCAACTTTAACACATATTTCCTGCATCACACAAAGTTGAATCAAAGGTGTACCAAATATTTTTGTTTTTTGTAAACTTTTTTTGAAATATTTTGTAACCATCGCCCAGATGATAATACCCGCTCATGGGAGCGACACGTCGGCAAAATGAAGAATATTCAATCCTGTAGATCTTGTTTGGCATAATTTACTTTCAACAACATCTAATTTGGGATAAAAATGATCAAAACTAACTTCAATTTTAACACATATTTCCTGCATCACACAAAGTTGAATCAAAGGCCTAATTAATATTTTCGTTTTTTGTAAACATTTTTTGAAAAATTTTGTAACCATCGCCCTGATGATGATACCCGCTCATGGGATCGACACGTCGGCAAAATGAAGAATATTCAATCCTGTAGATCCTGTTTGGCATAATCTACTTTCCACAACATCTAATTTGGGATAAAAAGGATCAAATCTAACTTTAACTTTTACACATGTTTCCTGCATCACACAAAGATGAATCAAAGGCCTACTTAATAATTTTGGTTTTTTGTAAACATTTTTTTGAAAAATTTTGTAACCATCGCCCTGATGATGATACCCGCTCATGGGATCGACACGTCGGCAAAATGAAGAATATTCAATCCTGTAGATCCTGTTTGGCATAATTTACTTTCTACAACATCTAATTTGAGATAAAAATGATCAAAACTAACTTCAATTTTAACACATGTTTCCTGCATCACACAAAGGTGAATCAAAGGCCTAATTAATATTTTCGTTTTTTATAAACATTTTTTGAAAAATTTTGTAACCATCGCCCAGATGATAATACCCGCTCATGGGATCGACACGTCGGCAAAATGAAGAATATTCAATCCTGTAGATCCTGTTTGGCATAATTTACTTTCTACAACATCTAATTTGAGATAAAAATGATCAAAACTAACTTCAATTTTAACACATATTTCCTGCATCACACAAAGTTGAATAAAAGGCCAATTTATTTTTCGTTTTTTTGTAAACTTTTTTTGAAAAATTTTGTAACCATCGCCCTGATGATGATACCCGCTCATGGGATCGACACGTCGGCAAAATGAAGAATATTAAATCCTGTAGATCTTGTTTGGCATAATTTATTTTCCACAACATCTAATTTGGGATAAAAATGATCAAATCTAACTTCAATTTTAACACATATTTCCTGCATCACACAAAGTTGAATCAAAGGCCTACCAAATATTTTTGTTTTTTGTAAATATTTTTTGATAAATTTTGTAACCATCGCCCTGATGATGATACCCGCTCATGGGATCGACACGTCGGCAAAATGAAGAATATTGATTCCTGTAGATCCTGTTTGGCATAATTTACTTTCCACAACATCTAATTCCGGATAAAAAGGTTCAAAACTAACTTCAACTTTAACACACATTTCCTGCATCACACAAAGATGAATCAAAGGCCTATTTTTTTTGTTTTTTGTAAACTTTTTTTGAAAAATTTTGTAACCATTGCCCTGATGATGATACCTGCTCATGGGATCGACACGTCGGCAAAATGAAGAATATTGATTCCTGTAGATCCTGTTTGGCATAATCTACTTTCCACAACATCTAATTTGGGATAAAAAGGATCAAATCTAACTTCAACTTTAACACATATTTCCTGCATCACACAAAGTTGAATCAAAGGCCTAATTAATATTTTCGTTTTTTATAAACATTTTTTGAAAAATTTTGTAACCATCGCCCAGATGATAATACCCGCTCATGGGATCGACACGTCGGCAAAATGAAGAATATTCAATCCTGTAGATCCTGTTTGGCATAATTTACTTTCTACAACATCTAATTTGAGATAAAAATGATCAAAACTAACTTCAATTTTAACACATGTTTCCTGCATCACACAAAGGTGAATCAAAGGCCTACCTAATATTTTCTTTTTTTGTAAACATTTTTTGAAAAATTTTGTAACCATCGCCCTGATGATGATACCCGCTCATGGGATCGACACGTCGGCAAAATGAAGAATATTGAATCCTGTAGATCCTGTTTGGCATAATTTACTTTCCACAACATCTAATTCCGGATAAAAAGGTTCAAAACTAACTTCAACTTTAACACACATTTCCTGCATCACACAAAGATGAAACAAAGGCCTATTTTTTTTGTTTTTTGTAAACATTTTTTGAAAAATTTTGTAACCATCGCCCAGATGATAATACCCGCTCATGGGATCGACACGTCGGCAAAATGAAGAATATTCAATCCTGTAGATCCTGTTTGGCATAATTTACTTTCTACAACATCTAATTTGAGATAAAAATGATCAAAACTAACTTCAATTTTAACACATGTTTCCTGCATCACACAAAGGTGAATCAAAGGCCTAATTAATATTTTCGTTTTTTATAAACATTTTTTGAAAAATTTTGTAACCATCGCCCAGATGATAATACCCGCTCATGGGATCGACACGTCGGCAAAATGAAGAATATTGATTCCTGTAGATCCTGTTTGGCATAATTTACTTTCTACAACATCTAATTTGAGATAAAAATGATCAAAACTAACTTCAATTTTAACACATATTTCCTGCATCACACAAAGATGAATAAAAGGCCCATTTTTTTTGTTTTTTGTAAACTTTTTTTGAAAAATTTTGTAACCATCGCCTTGATGATGATACCCGCTCATGGGATCGACACGTCGGCAAAATGAAGAATATTGATTCCTGTAGATCCTGTTTGGCATAATCTAATTTCCACAACATCTAATTTGGGATAAAAAGGATCAAATCTAACTTCAACTTTAGCTTACATTTCCTGCATCACCCAAAGTTGAATCAAAGGCCTAATTAATATTTTCGTTTTTTGTAAACATTTTTTGAAAAATTTTGTAACCATCGCCCAGATGATAATACCCGCTCATGGGATCGACACGTCGGCAAAATGAAGAATATTAAATCCTGTAGATCTTGTTTGGTATAATTTACTTTCCACAACATCTAATTTGGGATAAAAATGATCAAAGCTAACTTCAATTTTAACACATATTTCCTGCATCACACAAAGTTGAATCAAAGGCCTAATTAATATTTTCGTTTTTTATAAACATTTTTTGAAAAATTTTGTAACCATCGCCCTGATGATGATACCCGCTCATGGGATCGACACGTCGGCAAAATGAAGAATATTGAATCCTGTAGATCCTGTTTGGCATAATTTACTTTCCACATCATCTAATTCCGGATAAAAAGGTTCAAAACTAACTTCAACTTTAACACACATTTCCTGCATCACACAAAGATGAATCAAAGGCCTATTTTTTTTTGTTTTTTGTAAACATTTTTTGAAAAATTTTGTAACCATCGCCCTGATGATAATACCCGCTCATGGGATCGACACGTCGGCAAAATGAAGAATATTCAATCCTGTAGATCCTGTTTGGCATAATTTACTTTCTACAACATCTAATTTGAGATAAAAATGATCAAAACTAACTTCAATTTTAACACATGTTTTCTGCATCACACAAAGGTGAATCAAAGGCCTACCAAATATTTTTGTTTTTGTAAACATTTTTTTAAAAATTTTGTAACCATCGCCCTGATGATGATACCCGCTCATGGGATCGACACGTCGGCAAAATGAAGAATATTCAATCCTGTAGATCCTGTTTGGCATAATTTACTTTCTACAACATCTAATTTGAGATAAAAATGATCAAAACTAACTTCAATTTTAACACATGTTTCCTGCATCACACAAAGGTGAATCAAAGGCCTAATTAATATTTTCGTTTTTTATAAACATTTTTTGAAAAATTTTGTAACCATCGCCCTGATGATGATACCCGCTCATGGGATCGACACGTCGGCAAAATGAAGAATATTGAATCCTGTAGATCCTGTTTGGCATAATTTACTTTCTACAACATCTAATTCCAAATAAAAATGATCAAAACTAACTTTAACTTTAACACTTGTTTCCTGCATCACACAAAGCTGAATCAAAGGCCTACCTAATATTTTTGTTTTTTGTAAATATTTTTTGATCAATTTTGTAACCATCGCCCTGATGATGATACCCGCTCATGGGATCGACACGTCGGCAAAATGAAGAATATTGATTCCTGTAGATCCTGTTTGGCATAATCTACTTTCCACAACATCTAATACGGAATAAAAAGTTTCAAAACTAACTTTAACTTTCACACATGTTTCCTGCATCACACAAAGATGAATCAAAGGCCCATTTTTTTTGTTTTTTTGTAAACATTTTTTTGAAAAATTTTGTAACCATCGCCCTGATGATGATACCCGCTCATGGGATCGACACGTCGGCAAAATGAAGAATATTGATTCCTGTAGATCCTGTTTGGCATAATCTACTTTCCACAACATCTAATTTGGGATAAAAAGGATCAAATCTAACTTCAATTTTAACACATATTTCCTGCATCACACAAAGTTGAATCAAAGGCCTACCAAATATTTTTGTTTTTTGTAAACATTTTTTTAAAAATTTTGTAACCATCGCCCTGATGATGATACCCGCTCATGGGATCGACACGTCGGCAAAATGAAGAATATTGATTGCTGTAGATCTTGTTTGGTATAATTTACTTTCCACAACATCTAATTTGGGATAAAAATGATCAAAACTAACTTCAATTTTAACACATATTTCCTGCATCACACAAAGTTGAATCAAAGGCCTAATTAATATTTTCGTTTTTTATAAACATTTTTTGAAAAATTTTGTAACCATCGCCCAGATGATAATACCCGCTCATGGGATCGACACGTCAGCTAAACGAAGAATATTAAATCCTGTAGATCTTGTTTGGCATAATTTACTTTCAACAACATCTAATTTGGGATAAAAATGATCAAAACTAACTTCAATTTTAACACATATTTCCTGCATCACACAAAGTTGAATCAAAGGCCTACCAAATATTTTTGTTTTTTATAAACATTTTTTGAAAAATTTTGTAACCATCGCCCAGATGATAATACCCGCTCATGGGATCGACACGTCGGCAAAATGAAGAATATTGATTGCTGTAGATCCTGTTAGGCATAATCTATTTTCCACAACATCTAATTCCGGATAAAAATGATCAAAACTAACTTCAATTTTAACACATGTTTCCTGCATCACACAAAGTTGAATCAAAGGCCTACCAAATATTTTTGTTTTTTGTAAATATTTTTTCATCAATTTTGTAACCATCGCCCTGATGACGATACCCGCTCATGGGATCGACACGTCGGCTAAACGAAGAATATTGAATCCTGTAGATCCTGTTAGGCATAATTTATTTTCCACAACATCTAATTCCGGATAAAAAGGTTCAAAACTATCTTCAACTTTAGCACACATTTCCTGCATCACACAAAGATGAATCAAAGGCCTATTTTTTTTGTTTTTTGTAAACTTTTTTTGAAAAATTTTGTAACCATTGCCCTGATGATGATACCTGCTCATGGGATCGACACGTCGGCAAAATGAAGAATATTGATTCCTGTAGATCCTGTTTGGCATAATCTACTTTCCACAACATCTAATTTGGGATAAAAAGGATCAAATCTAACTTCAACTTTAGCTTACATTTCCTGCATCACACAAAGTTGAATCAAAGGCCTAATTAATATTTTCGTTTTTTGTAAACATTTTTTGAAAAATTTTGTAACCATCGCCCAGATGATAATACCCGCTCATGGGATCGACACGTCGGCAAAATGAAGAATATTAAATCCTGTAGATCTTGTTTGGTATAATTTACTTTCCACAACATCTAATTTGGGATAAAAATGATCAAAACTAACTTCAATTTTAACACATATTTCCTGCATCACAAAAAGTTGAATCAAAGGCCTACCAAATATTTTTGTTTTTTGTAAATATTTTTTTAATAATTTTGTAACCATCGCCCTGATGATGATACCCGCTCATGGGATCGACACGTCGGCAAAATGAAGAATATTGATTCCTGTAGATCCTGTTTGGCATAATTTACTTTCCACAACATCTAATTCCGAATAAAAAGTTTGAAAACTAACATTAACTTTAACACATGTTTCCTGCATCACACAAAGATGAATCAAAGGCCTACTTAATAATTTTGGTTTTTTGTAAACATTTTTTTGAAAAATTTTGTAACCATCGCCCTGATGATGATACCCGCTCATGGGATCGACACGTCGGCAAAATGAAGAATATTCAATCCTGTAGATCCTGTTTGGCATAATTTACTTTCCACAACATCTAATTCCGGATAAAAAGGTTCAAAACTAACTTCAACTTTAACACACATTTCCTGCATCACACAAAGATGAATCAAAGGCCTATTTTTTTTGTTTTTTGTAAACATTTTTTGAAAAATTTTGTAACCATCGCCCAGATGATAATACCCGCTCATGGGATCGACACGTCGGCAAAATGAAGAATATTCAATCCTGTAGATCCTGTTTGGCATAATTTACTTTCTACAACATCTAATTTGAGATAAAAATGATCAAAACTAACTTCAATTTTAACACATGTTTCCTGCATCACACAAAGGTGAATCAAAGGCCTACCAAATATTTTTTTTTTTGTTAAATTTTTTTTGAAAAATTTTGTAACCATCGCCCTGATGATTATACTCGCTCATGGGATCGACACGTCGGCAAAATGAAGAATATTCAATCCTGTAGATCCTGTTTGGCATAATTTACTTTCCACAACATCTAATTCCGGATAAAAAGGTTCAAAACTAACTTCAACTTTAACACATATTTCCTGCATCACACAAAGTTGAATCAAAGGCCTAATTAATATTTTTGTTTTTGTAAACATTTTTTGAAAAATTTTGTAACCATCGCCCAGATGATAATACCCGCTCATGGGATCGACACGTCGGCAAAATGAAGAATATTCAATCCTGTAGATCTTGTTTGGCATAATTTACTTTCAACAACATCTAATTTGGGATAAAAATGATCAAAACTAACTTCAATTTTAACACATATTTCCTGCATCACACAAAGTTGAATCAAAGGTCTACCAAATATTTTTGTTTTTTGTAAACTTTTTTTGAAAAATTTTGTAACCATTGCCCTGAAGATGATACC
Source organism: Leptopilina drosophilae (assembly GCA_032873175.1). Classification (NCBI taxonomy): domain Eukaryota; kingdom Metazoa; phylum Arthropoda; class Insecta; order Hymenoptera; family Figitidae; genus Leptopilina; species Leptopilina drosophilae. The sequence goes on along the minus strand of CM065484.1, from coordinate 22,415,312 downwards.
TGCTCATGGGATCGACACGTGGGCAAAATGAAGTATATTGATTCCTGTAGATCCTGTTTGGCATAATTTACTTTCCACAACATCTAATTCCTGATAAAAAGGTTCAAAACTAACTTCAACTTTAACACACATTTCCTGCATCACACAAAGTTGAATCAAAGGCCTACCTAATATTTTTGTTTTTTGTAAACATTTTTTGAAAAATTTTGTAACCATCGCCCTGATGATGATACCCGCTCATGGGATCGACACGTCGGCTAAACGAAGAATATTGAATCCTGTAGATCCTGTTTGGCATAATTTACTTTCCACAACATCTAATTCCAGATAAAAAGGTTCAAAACTAACTTCAACTTTAACACACATTTCCTGCATCACACAAAGCTGAATCAAAGGCCTACCTAATATTTTTGTTTTTTGTAAATATTTTTTGATCAATTTTGTAACCATCGCCCTCATGATGATACCCGCTCATGGGATCGACACGTCGGCAAAATGAAGAATATTGATCCCTGTAGATCCTGTTTGGCATAATTTACTTTCCACAACATCTAATTCCGAATAAAAAGTTTGAAAACTAACATTAACTTTAACACATGTTTCCTGCATCACACAAAGATGAATCAAAGGCCTACTTAATAATTTTGGTTTTTTGTAAACATTTTTTTGAAAAATTTTGTAACCATCGCCCTGATGATGATACCCGCTCATGGGATCGACACGTCGGCAAAATGAAGAATATTCAATCCTGTAGATCCTGTTTGGCATAATTTACTTTCTACAACATCTAATTTGAGATAAAAATGATCAAAACTAACTTCAATTTTAACACATGTTTCCTGCATCACACAAAGTTGAATCAAAGGCCTACCAAATATTTTTGTTTTTTGTAAATATTTTTTCATCAATTTTGTAACCATCGCCCTGATGATGATACCCGCTCATGGGATCGACACGTCGGCTAAACGAAGAATATTGAATCCTGTAGATCTTGTTTGGCATAATTTACTTTCAACAACATCTAATTTGGGATAAAAATGATCAAAACTAACTTCAATTTTAACACATATTTCCTGCATCACACAAAGTTGAATCAAAGGTCTACCAAATATTTTTGTTTTTTGTAAACTTTTTTTGAAAAATTTTGTAACCATCGCCCTGATGATGATACCCGCTCATGGGATCGACACGTCGGCAAAATGAAGAATATTCAATCCTGTAGATCCTGTTTGGCATAATTTACTTTCTACAACATCTAATTTGAGATAAAAATGATCAAAACTAACTTCAATTTTAACACATGTTTCCTGCATCACACAAAGGTGAATCAAAGGCCTAATTAATATTTTCGTTTTTTATAAACATTTTTTGAAAAATTTTGTAACCATCGCCCAGATGATAATACCCGCTCATGGGATCGACACGTCGGCAAAATGAAGAATATTGATTCCTGTAGATCCTGTTTGGCATAATCTACTTTCCACAACATCTAATTTGGGATAAAAAGGATCAAATCTAACTTCAATTTTAACACATATTTCCTGCATCACACAAAGTTGAATCAAAGGCCTACCTAATATTTTTGTTTTTTGTAAACATTTTTTGAAAAATTTTGTAACCATCGCCTTGATGATGATACCCGCTCATGGGATCGACACGTCGGCAAAATGAAGAATATTGATTGCTGTAGATCCTGTTAGGCATAATTTATTTCCCACAACATCTAATTCCGGATAAAAAGGTTCCAAACTATCTTCAACTTTAACACACATTTCCTGCATCACACAAACATGAATCAAAGGCCTATTTTTTTTGTTTTTTGTAAACTTTTTTTGAAAAATTTTGTAACCATTGCCCTGATGATGATACCTGCTCATGGGATCGACACGTCGGCAAAATGAAGAATATTGATTCCTGTAGATCCTGTTTGGCATAATCTACTTTCCACAACATCTAAATTGGGATAAAAAGGATCAAATCTAACTGCAACTTTAGCTTACATTTCCTGCATCACCCAAAGTTGAATCAAAGGCCTAATTAATATTTTCGTAAACATTTTTTGAAAAATTTTGTAACCATCGCCCAGATGATAATACCCGCTCGTGGGATCGACACGTCGGCAAAATGAAAAATATTAAATCCTGTAGATCTTGTTTGGCATAATCTACTTTCCACAACATCTAATTTGGGATAAAAATGATCAAAACTAACTTCAATTTTAACACATATTTCCTGCATCACACAAAGTTGAATCAAAGGATTACCAAATATTTTTGTTTTTTGTAAATATTTTTTGATCAATTTTGTAACCATCGCCCTGATGATGATACCCGCTCATGGGATCGACACGTCGGCAAAATGAAGAATATTGATTCCTGTAGATCCTGTTTGGCATAATTTACTTTCCACAACATCTAATTCCGAATAAAAAGTTTCAAAACTAACTTTAACTTTAACACATGTTTCCTGCATCACACAAAGATGAATCAAAGGCCTACTTAATAATTTTGGTTTTTTGTAAACATTTTTTGAAAAATTTTGTAACCATCGCCCTGATGATGATACCCGCTCATGGGATCGACACGTCGGCAAAATGAAGAATATTCAATCCTGTAGATCCTGTTTGGCATAATTTACTTTCTACAACATCTAATTCCGGATAAAAAGGATCAAGTCTAACTTCAACTTTAGCTTACATTCCCTGCATCACACAAAGTTGAATCAAAGGCCTAATTAATATTTTCGTTTTTTGTAAACATTTTTTGAAAAATTTTGTAACCATCGCCCAGATGATGATACCCGCTCATGGAATCTAAACGTCGGCAAAATAAAGAATATTAATTTCTGTAGTTCCTGTTTGGCATAATTTACTTTCCACAACATCTAATTCGTAATAAAAAGGTTCAAAACTAACTTCAATTTTAACACATGTTTCCTGCATCACACAAAGGTGAATCAAAGGCCTACCTAATATTTTCTTTTTTTGTAAACATTTTTTGAAAAATTTTGTAACCATCGCCCTGATGATGATACCCGCTCATGGGATCGACACGTCGGCAAAATGAAGAATATTGAATCCTGTAGATCCTGTTTGGCATAATTTACTTTCCACAACATCTAATTCCGGATAAAAAGGTTCAAAACTAACTTCAACTTTAACACACATTTCCTGCATCACACAAAGATGAATCAAAGGCCTATTTTTTTTGTTTTTTGTAAACTTTTTTTGAAAAATTTTGTAACCATTGCCTTGATGATGATACCTGCTCATGGGATCGACACGTCGGCAAAATGAAGAATATTCATTCCTGTAGATCCTGTTTGGCATAATCTACTTTCCACAACATCTAAATTGGGATAAAAAGGATCAAATCTAACTGCAACTTTAGCTTACATTTCCTGCATCACCCAAAGTTGAATCAAAGGCCTAATTAATATTTTCGTAAACATTTTTTGAAAAATTTTGTAACCATCGCCCAGATGATAATACCCGCTCGTGGGATCGACACGTCGGCAAAATAAAGAATATTAATTTCTGTAGATCCTGTTTGGCATAATCTACTTTCCACAACATCTAATTCCGGACAAAAAGGATCAAGTCTAACTTCAACTTTAGCTTACATTCCCTGCATCACACAAAGTTGAATCAAAGGCCTAATTAATATTTTCGTTTTTTGTAAACATTTTTTGAAAAATTTTGTAACCATCGCCCAGATGATGATACCCGCTCATGGAATCTAAACGTCGGCAAAATAAAGAATATTAATTTCTGTAGTTCCTGTTTGGCATAATTTACTTTCCACAACATCTAATTCCGGATAAAAAGGTTCAAAACTAACTTCAACTTTAACACACATTTCCTGCATCACACAAAGATGAATCAAAGACCTATTTTTTTTTTGTTTTTTGTAAACATTTTTTGAAAAATTTTGTAACCATCGCCCAGATGATAATACCCGCTCATGGGATCGACACGTCGGCAAAATGAAGAATATTCAATCCTGTACATCCTGTTTGGCATAATTTACTTTCTACAACATCTAATTTGAGATAAATATGATCAAAACTAACTTCAATTTTAACACATGTTTCCTGCATCACACAAAGGTGAATCAAAGGCCTACCAAATATTTTTGTTTTTGTAAACATTTTTTTAAAAATTTTGTAACCATCGCCCTGATGATGATACCCGCTCCTGGGATCGACACGTCGGCAAAATGAAGAATATTGAATCATGTAGATCCTGTTTGGCATAATTTACTTTCCACAACATCTAATTCTGGATAAAAAGGTTCAAAACTAACTTCAACTTTAACACACATTTCCTGCATCACACAAAGTTGAATCAAAGGCCTATCAAATATTTTTGTTTTTTGTAAATATTTTTTGATCAATTTTGTAACCATCGCCCTGATGATGATACCCGCTCATGGGATCGACACGTCGGCTAAACGACGAATATTGAATCCTGTAGATCCTGTTAGGCATAATTTATTTTCCACAACATCTAATTCCGGATAAAAAGGTTCCAAACTATCTTCAACTTTAACACACATTTCCTGCATCACACAAAGTTGAATCAAAGGCCTACCAAATATTTTTGTTTTTTGTAAATATTTTTTGATCAATTTTGTAACCATCGCCCTGATGATGATACCCGCTCTTGGCAAAATGAAGAATATTGATTCCTGTAGATCCTGTTTGGCATAATTTACTTTCCACAACATCTAATTCCGAATAAAAAGTTTCAAAACTAACTTTAACTTTAACACATGTTTCCTGCATCACACAAAGATGAATCAAAGGCCTACTTAATAATTTTGGTTTTTTGTAAACATTTTTTTGAAAAATTTTGTAACCATCGCCCTGATGATGATACCCGCTCATGGGATCGACACGTCGGCAAAATGAAGAATATTCAATCCTGTAGATCCTGTTTGGCATAATTTACTTTCTACAACATCTAATTTGAGATAAAAATGATCAAATCTAACTTCAATTTTAACACATGTTTCCTGCATCACACAAAGTTGAATCAAAGGCCTACCAAATATTTTTGTTTTTTGTAAATATTTTTTGATCAATTTTGTAACCATCGCCCTGATGATGATACCCGCTCATGGGATCGACACGTCGGCAAAATGAAGAATATTAAATCCTGTAGATCTTGTTTGGTATAATTTACTTTCCACAACATCTAATTTGGGATAAAAATGATCAAAACTAACTTTAATTTTAACACACATTTCCTGCATCACACAAAGTTAAATCAAAGGCCTACTAAATATTTTTGTTTTTTGTAAATATTTTTTGATCAATTTTGTAACCATCGCCTTGATGATTATACCCGCTCATGGGATCGACACGTCGGCAAAATGAAGAATATTGATTCCTGTAGATCCTGTTTGGCATAATCTACTTTCCACAACATCTAATTTGGGATAAAAAGGATCAAATCTAACTTCAACTTTAGCTTACATTTCCTTCATCACCCAAAGTTGAATCAAAGGCCTATCAAATATTTTTGTTTTTTGTAAATATTTTTTGATCAATTTTGTAACCATCGCCCTGATGATGATACCCGCTCATGGGATCGACACGTCGGCTAAACGAAGAATATTGAATCCTGTAGATCCTGTTAGGCATAATTTATTTTCCACAACATCTAATTCCGGATAAAAAGGTTCCAAACTATCTTCAACTTTAACACACATTTCCTGCATCACACAAAGATGAATCAAAGGCCTATTTTTTCTGTTTTTTGTAAACTTTTTTTGAAAAATTTTGTAACCATTGCCCTGATGATGATACCTGCTCATGGGATCGACACGTCGGCAAAATGAAGAATATTGATTCCTGTAGATCCTGTTTGGCATAATCTACTTTCCACAACATCTAAATTGGGATAAAAAGGATCAAATCTAACTGCAACTTTAGCTTACATTTCCTGCATCACCCAAAGTTGAATCAAAGGCCTAATTAATATTTTCGTAAACATTTTTTGAAAAATTTTGTAACCATCGCCCAGATGATAATACCCGCTCGTGGGATCGACACGTCGGCAAAATGAAAAATATTAAATCCTGTAGATCTTGTTTGGCATAATCTACTTTCCACAACATCTAATTTGGGATAAAAATGATCAAAACTAACTTCAATTTTAACACATATTTCCTGCATCACACAAAGTTGAATCAAAGGCCTACCAAATATTTTTGTTTTTTGTAAATATTTTTTGATCAATTTTGTAACCATCGCCCTGATGATGATACCCGCTCATGGGATCGACACGTCGGCAAAATGAAGAATATTGATTCCTGTAGATCCTGTTTGGCATAATTTACTTTCCACAACATCTAATTCCGAATAAAAAGTTTCAAAACTAACTTTAACTTTCACACATGTTTCCTGCATCACACAAAGTTGAATCAAAGGCCTACCTAATATTTTCTTTTTTTGTAAACATTTTTTGAAAAATTTTGTAACCATCGCCCTGATGATGATACCCGCTCATGGGATCGACACGTCGGCAAAATGAAGAATATTGAATCCTGTAGATCCTGTTTGGCATAATTTACTTTCCACAACATCTAATTCCGGATAAAAAGGTTCAAAACTAACTTCAACTTTAACACACATTTCCTGCATCACACAAAGATGAATCAAAGGCCTATTTTTTTTGTTTTTTGTAAACTTTTTTTGAAAAATTTTGTAACCATTGCCTTGATGATGATACCTGCTCATGGGATCGACACGTCGGCAAAATGAAGAATATTCATTCCTGTAGATCCTGTTTGGCATAATCTACTTTCCACAACATCTAAATTGGGATAAAAAGGATCAAATCTAACTGCAACTTTAGCTTACATTTCCTGCATCACCCAAAGTTGAATCAAAGGCCTAATTAATATTTTCGTAAACATTTTTTGAAAAATTTTGTAACCATCGCCCAGATGATAATACCCGCTCGTGGGATCGACACGTCGGCAAAATAAAGAATATTAATTTCTGTAGATCCTGTTTGGCATAATCTACTTTCCACAACATCTAATTCCGGATAAAAAGGATCAAGTCTAACTTCAACTTTAGCTTACATTCCCTGCATCACACAAAGTTGAATCAAAGGCCTAATTAATATTTTCGTTTTTTGTAAACATTTTTTGAAAAATTTTGTAACCATCGCCCAGATGATGATACCCGCTCATGGAATCTAAACGTCGGCAAAATAAAGAATATTAATTTCTGTAGTTCCTGTTTGGCATAATTTACTTTCCACAACATCTAATTCCGGATAAAAAGGTTCAAAACTAACTTCAACTTTAACACACATTTCCTGCATCACACAAAGATGAATCAAAGACCTATTTTTTTTTTGTTTTTTGTAAACATTTTTTGAAAAATTTTGTAACCATCGCCCAGATGATAATACCCGCTCATGGGATCGACACGTCGGCAAAATGAAGAATATTCAATCCTGTACATCCTGTTTGGCATAATTTACTTTCTACAACATCTAATTTGAGATAAATATGATCAAAACTAACTTCAATTTTAACACATGTTTCCTGCATCACACAAAGGTGAATCAAAGGCCTACCAAATATTTTTGTTTTTGTAAACATTTTTTTAAAAATTTTGTAACCATCGCCCTGATGATGATACCCGCTCCTGGGATCGACACGTCGGCAAAATGAAGAATATTGAATCATGTAGATCCTGTTTGGCATAATTTACTTTCCACAACATCTAATTCTGGATAAAAAGGTTCAAAACTAACTTCAACTTTAACACACATTTCCTGCATCACACAAAGTTGAATCAAAGGCCTATCAAATATTTTTGTTTTTTGTAAATATTTTTTGATCAATTTTGTAACCATCGCCCTGATGATGATACCCGCTCATGGGATCGACACGTCGGCTAAACGACGAATATTGAATCCTGTAGATCCTGTTAGGCATAATTTATTTTCCACAACATCTAATTCCGGATAAAAAGGTTCCAAACTATCTTCAACTTTAACACACATTTCCTGCATCACACAAAGTTGAATCAAAGGCCTACCAAATATTTTTGTTTTTTGTAAATATTTTTTGATCAATTTTGTAACCATCGCCCTGATGATGATACCCGCTCTTGGCAAAATGAAGAATATTGATTCCTGTAGATCCTGTTTGGCATAATTTACTTTCCACAACATCTAATTCCGAATAAAAAGTTTCAAAACTAACTTTAACTTTAACACATGTTTCCTGCATCACACAAAGATGAATCAAAGGCCTACTTAATAATTTTGGTTTTTTGTAAACATTTTTTTGAAAAATTTTGTAACCATCGCCCTGATGATGATACCCGCTCATGGGATCGACACGTCGGCAAAATGAAGAATATTCAATCCTGTAGATCCTGTTTGGCATAATTTACTTTCTACAACATCTAATTTGAGATAAAAATGATCAAATCTAACTTCAATTTTAACACATGTTTCCTGCATCACACAAAGTTGAATCAAAGGCCTACCAAATATTTTTGTTTTTTGTAAATATTTTTTGATCAATTTTGTAACAATCGCCCTGATGATGATACCCGCTCATGGGATCGACACGTCGGCTAAACGAAGAATATTGAATCATGTTGATCCTGTTTGGTATAATTTACTTTCAACAACATCTAATTTGGGATAAAAATGATCAAAACTAACTTCAATTTTAACACATATTTCCTGCATCACACAAAGTTGAATCAAAGGCCTACCAAATATTTTTGTTTTTTGTAAATATTTTTTGATCAATTTTGTAACCATCGCCCATATGATAATACCCGCTCATGGGATCGACACGTCGGCAAAATGAAGAATATTAAATCCTGTAGATCTTGTTTGGTATAATTTACTTTCCACAACATCTAATTTGGGATAAAAATGATCAAAACTAACTTTAATTTTAACACACATTTCCTGCATCACACAAAGTTAAATCAAAGGCCTACTAAATATTTTTGTTTTTTGTAAATATTTTTTGATCAATTTTGTAACCATCGCCTTGATGATTATACCCGCTCATGGGATCGACACGTCGGCAAAATGAAGAATATTGATTCCTGTAGATCCTGTTTGGCATAATCTACTTTCCACAACATCTAATTTGGGATAAAAAGGATCAAATCTAACTTCAACTTTAGCTTACATTTCCTTCATCACCCAAAGTTGAATCAAAGGCCTATCAAATATTTTTGTTTTTTGTAAATATTTTTTGATCAATTTTGTAACCATCGCCCTGATGATGATACCCGCTCATGGGATCGACACGTCGGCTAAACGAAGAATATTGAATCCTGTAGATCCTGTTAGGCATAATTTATTTTCCACAACATCTAATTCCGGATAAAAAGGTTCCAAACTATCTTCAACTTTAACACACATTTCCTGCATCACACAAAGATGAATCAAAGGCCTATTTTTTCTGTTTTTTGTAAACTTTTTTTGAAAAATTTTGTAACCATTGCCCTGATGATGATACCTGCTCATGGGATCGACACGTCGGCAAAATGAAGAATATTGATTCCTGTAGATCCTGTTTGGCATAATCTACTTTCCACAACATCTAAATTGGGATAAAAAGGATCAAATCTAACTGCAACTTTAGCTTACATTTCCTGCATCACCCAAAGTTGAATCAAAGGCCTAATTAATATTTTCGTAAACATTTTTTGAAAAATTTTGTAACCATCGCCCAGATGATAATACCCGCTCGTGGGATCGACACGTCGGCAAAATGAAAAATATTAAATCCTGTAGATCTTGTTTGGCATAATCTACTTTCCACAACATCTAATTTGGGATAAAAATGATCAAAACTAACTTCAATTTTAACACATATTTCCTGCATCACACAAAGTTGAATCAAAGGATTACCAAATATTTTTGTTTTTTGTAAATATTTTTTGATCAATTTTGTAACCATCGCCCTGATGATGATACCCGCTCATGGGATCGACACGTCGGCAAAATGAAGAATATTGATTCCTGTAGATCCTGTTTGGCATAATTTACTTTCCACAACATCTAATTCCGAATAAAAAGTTTCAAAACTAACTTTAACTTTAACACATGTTTCCTGCATCACACAAAGATGAATCAAAGGCCTACTTAATAATTTTGGTTTTTTGTAAACATTTTTTTGAAAAATTTTGTAACCATCGCCCTGATGATGATACCCGCTCATGGGATCGACACGTCGGCAAAATGAAGAATATTCAATCCTGTAGATCCTGTTTGGCATAATTTACTTTCTACAACATCTAATTCCGGATAAAAAGGATCAAGTCTAACTTCAACTTTAGCTTACATTCCCTGCATCACACAAAGTTGAATCAAAGGCCTAATTAATATTTTCGTTTTTTGTAAACATTTTTTGAAAAATTTTGTAACCATCGCCCAGATGATGATACCCGCTCATGGAATCTAAACGTCGGCAAAATAAAGAATATTAATTTCTGTAGTTCCTGTTTGGCATAATTTACTTTCCACAACATCTAATTCGTAATAAAAAGGTTCAAAACTAACTTCAATTTTAACACATGTTTCCTGCATCACACAAAGGTGAATCAAAGGCCTACCTAATATTTTTGTTTTTTGTAAACATTTTTTGAAAAATTTTGTAACCATCGCCCTGATGATGATACCCGCTCATGGGATCGACACGTCGGCAAAATGAAGAATATTGAATCCTGTAGATCCTGTTTGGCATAATTTACTTTCCACAACATCTAATTCCGGATAAAAAGGTTCAAAACTAACTTCAACTTTAACACACATTTCCTGCATCACACAAAGATGAATCAAAGGCCTATTTTTTTTGTTTTTTGTAAACTTTTTTTGAAAAATTTTGTAACCATTGCCCTGATGATGATACCTGCTCATGGGATCGACACGTCGGCAAAATGAAGAATATTGATTCCTGTAGATCCTGTTTGGCATAATCTACTTTCCACAACATCTAAATTGGGATAAAAAGGATCAAATCTAACTGCAACTTTAGCTTACATTTCCTGCATCACCCAAAGTTGAATCAAAGGCCTAATTAATATTTTCGTAAACATTTTTTGAAAAATTTTGTAACCATCGCCCAGATGATAATACCCGCTCGTGGGATCGACACGTCGGCAAAATGAAGAATATTCAATCCTGTAGATCCTGTTTGGCATAATCTACTTTCCACAACATCTAATTTGGGATAAAAAGGATCAAATCTAACTTCAATTTTAACACATATTTCCTGCATCACACAAAGTTGAATCAAAGGCCTACCAAATATTTTTGTTTTTTGTAAATATTTTTTGATCAATTTTGTAACCATCGCCCTGATGATGATACCCGCTCATGGGATCGACACGTCGGCAAAATGAAGAATATTGATTCCTGTAGATCCTGTTTGGCATAATTTACTTTCCACAACATCTAATTCCGAATAAAAAGTTTGAAAACTAACATTAACTTTAACACATGTTTCCTGCATCACACAAAGATGAATCAAAGGCCCATTTTTTTTTGGTTTTTTGTAAACATATTTTTGAAAAATTTTGTAACCATCGCCCTGATGATGATACCCGCTCATGGGATCGACACGTCGGCTAAACGAAGAATATTGAATCCTGTAGATCCTGTTTGGCATAATTTACTTTCTACAACATCTAATTCCGGATAAAAAGGTTCAAGTCTAACTTCAACGTTAGCTTACAATCCCTGCATCACACAAAGGTGAATCAAAGGCCTAATTAATATTTTCGTTTTTTTATAAACATTTTTTGAAAAATTTTGTAACCATCGCCCAGATGATGATACCCGCTCATGGGATCGACACGTCGGCAAAATAAAGAATATTAATTTCTGTAGTTCCTGTTTGGCATAATTTACTTTCCACAACATCTAATTCATAATAAAAAGGTTCAAAACTAACTTCAATTTTAACACATGTTTCCTGCATCACACAAAGGTAAATCAAAGGCCTACCTAATATTTTCTTTTTTTGTAAACATTTTTTGAAAAATTTTGTAACCATCGCCCTGATGATGATACCCGCTCATGGGATCGACACGTCGGCAAAATGAAGAATATTGAATCCTGTAGATCCTGTTTGGCATAATTTACTTTCCACAACATCTAATTCCGGATAAAAAGGTTCAAAACTAACTTCAACTTTAACACACATTTCCTGCATCACACAAAGATGAATCAAAGGCCTAATTAATATTTTCGTTTTTTGTAAACATTTTTTTGAAAAATTTTGTAACCATCGCCCTGATGATGATACCCGCTCATGGGATCGACACGTCGGCAAAATGAAGAATATTCAATCCTGTAGATCCTGTTTGGCATAATTTACTTTCTACAACATCTAATTCCGGATAAAAAGGATCAAGTCTAACTTCAACTTTAGCTTACATTCCCAGCATCACACAAAGTTGAATCAAAGGCCTAATTAATATTTTCGTAAACATTTTTTGAAAAATTTTGTAACCATCGCCCAGATGATAATACCCGCTCGTGGGATCGACACGTCGGCAAAATGAAAAATATTAAATCCTGTAGATCTTGTTTGGCATAATCTACTTTCCACAACATCTAATTTGGGATAAAAATGATCAAAACTAACTTCAATTTTAACACATATTTCCTGCATCACACAAAGTTGAATCAAAGGCCTACCAAATATTTTTGTTTTTTGTAAATATTTTTTGATCAATTTTGTAACCATCGCCCTGATGATGATACCCGCTCATGGGATCGACACGTCGGCAAAATGAAGAATATTGATTCCTGTAGATCCTGTTTGGCATAATTTACTTTCCACAACATCTAATTCCGAATAAAAAGTTTCAAAACTAACTTTAACTTTAACACATGTTTCCTGCATCACACAAAGATGAATCAAAGGCCTACTTAATAATTTTGGTTTTTTGTAAACATTTTTTTGAAAAATTTTGTAACCATCGCCCTGATGATGATACCCGCTCATGGGATCGACACGTCGGCAAAATGAAGAATATTCAATCCTGTAGATCCTGTTTGGCATAATTTACTTTCTACAACATCTAATTCCGGATAAAAAGGATCAAGTCTAACTTCAACTTTAGCTTACATTCCCTGCATCACACAAAGTTGAATCAAAGGCCTAATTAATATTTTCGTTTTTTGTAAACATTTTTTGAAAAATTTTGTAACCATCGCCCAGATGATGATACCCGCTCATGGAATCTAAACGTCGGCAAAATAAAGAATATTAATTTCTGTAGTTCCTGTTTGGCATAATTTACTTTCCACAACATCTAATTCGTAATAAAAAGGTTCAAAACTAACTTCAATTTTAACACATGTTTCCTGCATCACACAAAGGTGAATCAAAGGCCTACCTAATATTTTCTTTTTTTGTAAACATTTTTTGAAAAATTTTGTAACCATCGCCCTGATGATGATACCCGCTCATGGGATCGACACGTCGGCAAAATGAAGAATATTGAATCCTGTAGATCCTGTTTGGCATAATTTACTTTCCACAACATCTAATTCCGGATAAAAAGGTTCAAAACTAACTTCAACTTTAACACACATTTCCTGCATCACACAAAGATGAATCAAAGGCCTATTTTTTTTTGTTTTTTGTAAACTTTTTTTGAAAAATTTTGTAACCATTGCCCTGATGATGATACCTGCTAATGGGATCGACACGTCGGCAAAATGAAGAATATTGATTCCTGTAGATCCTGTTTGGCATAATCTACTTTCCACAACATCTAAATTGGGATAAAAAGGATCAAATCTAACTGCAACTTTAGCTTACATTTCCTGCATCACCCAAAGTTGAATCAAAGGCCTAATTAATATTTTCGTAAACATTTTTTGAAAAATTTTGTAACCATCGCCCAGATGATAATACCCGCTCGTGGGATCGACACGTCGGCAAAATGAAAAATATTAAATCCTGTAGATCTTGTTTGGCATAATCTACTTTCCACAACATCTAAATTGGGATAAAAAGGATCAAATCTAACTGCAACTTTAGCTTACATTTCCTGCATCACCCAAAGTTGAATCAAAGGCCTAATTAATATTTTCGTAAACATTTTTTGAAAAATTTTGTAACCATCGCCCAGATGATAATACCCGCTCGTGGGATCGACACGTCGGCAAAATGAAAAATATTAAATCCTGTAGATCTTGTTTGGCATAATCTACTTTCCACAACATCTAATTTGGGATAAAAATGATCAAAACTAACTTCAATTTTAACACATATTTCCTGCATCACACAAAGTTGAATCAAAGGCCTACCAAATATTTTTGTTTTTTGTAAATATTTTTTGATCAATTTTGTAACCATCGCCCTGATGATGATACCCGCTCATGGGATCGACACGTCGGCAAAATGAAGAATATTGAATCCTGTAGATCCTGTTTGGCATAATTTACTTTCCACAACATCTAATTCCGAATAAAAAGTTTGAAAACTAACATTAACTTTAACACATGTTTCCTGCATCACACAAAGATGAATCAAAGGCCTACTTAATAATTTTGGTTTTTTGTAAACATTTTTTTGAAAAATTTTGTAACCATCGCCCTGATGATGATACCCGCTCATGGGATCGACACGTCGGCAAAATGAAGAATATTGAATCCTGTAGATCCTGTTTGGCATAATTTACTTTCCACAACATCTAATTCCGGATAAAAAGGTTCAAAACTAACTTCAACTTTAACACATATTTCCTGCATCACACAAAGATGAATCAAAGGCCTATTTTTTTGATTTTTGTAAACTTTTTTTGAAAAATTTTGTAACCATTGCCCTGATGATGATACCTGCTCATGGGATCGACACGTCGGCAAAATGAAGAATATTGATTCCTGTAGATCCTGTTTGGCATAATCTACTTTCCACAACATCTAATTTGGGATAAAAAGGATCAAATCTAACTTCAACTTTAGCTTACATTTCCTGCATCACCCAAAGTTGAATCAAAGGCCTAATTAATATTTTCGTAAACATTTTTTGAAAAATTTTGTAACCATCGCCCAGATGATAATACCCGCTCGTGGGATCGACACGTCGGCAAAATGAAAAATATTAAATCCTGTAGATCTTGTTTGGCATAATCTACTTTCCACAACATCTAATTTGGGATAAAAATGATCAAAACTAACTTCAATTTTAACACATATTTCCTGCATCACACAAAGTTGAATCAAAGGCCTACCAAATATTTTTGTTTTTTGTAAATATTTTTTGATCAATTTTGTAACCATCGCCCTGATGATGATACCCGCTCATGGGATCGACACGTCGGCAAAATGAAGAATATTGATTCCTGTAGATCCTGTTTGGCATAATTTACTTTCCACAACATCTAATTCCGAATAAAAAGTTTCAAAACTAACTTTAACTTTAACACATGTTTCCTGCATCACACAAAGATGAATCAAAGGCCTACTTAATAATTTTGGTTTTTTGTAAACATTTTTTTGAAAAATTTTGTAACCATCGCCCTGATGATGATACCCGCTCATGGGATCGACACGTCGGCAAAATGAAGAATATTCAATCCTGTAGATCCTGTTTGGCATAATTTACTTTCCACAACATCTAATTTGGGATAAAAAGGATCAAATCTAACTTCAACATTAGCTTACATTTCCTGCATCACACAAAGTTGAATCAAAGGCCTAATTAATATTTTTGTTTTTTGTAAACATTTTTTGAAAAATTTTTAACCATCGCCCAGATGATGATACCCGCTCATGGAATCTAAACGTCGGCAAAATAAAGAATATTAATTTCAGTAGATCCTGTTTGGCATATTTTACTTTCCACAACATCTAATTCGTAATAAAAAGGTTCAAAACTAACTTCAATTTTAACACATGTTTCCTGCATCACACAAAGGTGAATCAAAGGCCTACCTAATATTTTCTTTTTTTGTAAACATTTTTTGAAAAATTTTGTAACCATCGCCCTGATGATGATACCCGCTCATGGGATCGACACGTCGGCAAAATGAAGAATATTGAATCCTGTAGATCCTGTTTGGCATAATTTACTTTCCACAACATCTAATTCCGGATAAAAAGGTTCAAAACTAACTTCAACTTTAACACACATTTCCTGCATCACACAAAGATGAATCAAAGGCCTATTTTTTCTGTTTTTTGTAAACTTTTTTTGAAAAATTTTGTAACCATTGCCCTGATGATGATACCTGCTCATGGGATCGACACGTCGGCAAAATGAAGAATATTGATTCCTGTAGATCCTGTTTGGCATAATCTACTTTCCACAACATCTAAATTGGGATAAAAAGGATCAAATCTAACTGCAACTTTAGCTTACATTTCCTGCATCACCCAAAGTTGAATCAAAGGCCTAATTAATATTTTCGTAAACATTTTTTGAAAAATTTTGTAACCATCGCCCAGATGATAATACCCGCTCGTGGGATCGACACGTCGGCAAAATGAAAAATATTAAATCCTGTAGATCTTGTTTGGCATAATCTACTTTCCACAACATCTAATTTGGGATAAAAATGATCAAAACTAACTTCAACTTTAGCTTACATTCCCTGCATCACACAAAGTTGAATCAAAGGCCTAATTAATATTTTTGTTTTTTGTAAATATTTTTTGATCAATTTTGTAACCATCGCCCTGATGATGATACCCGCTCATGGGATCGACACGTCGGCAAAATGAAGAATATTAAATCCTGTAGATCTTGTTTGGCATAATCTACTTTCCACAACATCTAATTTGGGATAAAAATGATCAAAACTAACTTCAATTTTAACACATATTTCCTGCATCACACAAAGATGAATCAAAGGCCTATTTTTTCTGTTTTTTGTAAACTTTTTTTGAAAAATTTTGTAACCATTGCCCTGATGATGATACCTGCTCATGGGATCGACACGTCGGCAAAATGAAGAATATTAAATCCTGTAGATCTTGTTTGGCATAATCTACTTTCCACAACATCTAATTTGGGATAAAAATGATCAAAACTAACTTCAATTTTAACACATATTTCCTGCATCACACAAAGTTGAATCAAAGGCCTACCAAATATTTTTGTTTTTTGTAAATATTTTTTGATCAATTTTGTAACCATCGCCCTGATGATGATACCCGCTCATGGGATCGACACGTCGGCAAAATGAAAAATATTAAATCCTGTAGATCTTGTTTGGCATAATCTACTTTCCACAACATCTAATTTGGGATAAAAATGATCAAAACTAACTTCAATTTTAACACATATTTCCTGCATCACACAAAGTTGAATCAAAGGCCTACCAAATATTTTTGTTTTTTGTAAATATTTTTTGATCAATTTTGTAACCATCGCCCTGATGATGATACCCGCTCATGGGATCGACACGTCGGCAAAATGAAGAATATTGATTCCTGTAGATCCTGTTTGGCATAATTTACTTTCCACAACATCTAATTCCGAATAAAAAGTTTCAAAACTAACTTTAACTTTAACACATGTTTCCTGCATCACACAAAGATGAATCAAAGGCCTACTTAATAATTTTGGTTTTTTGTAAACATTTTTTTGAAAAATTTTGTAACCATCGCCCTGATGATGATACCCGCTCATGGGATCGACACGTCGGCAAAATGAAGAATATTCAATCCTGTAGATCCTGTTTGGCATAATTTACTTTCTACAACATCTAATTCCGGATAAAAAGGATCAAGTCTAACTTCAACTTTAGCTTACATTCCCTGCATCACACAAAGTTGAATCAAAGGCCTAATTAATATTTTCGTTTTTTGTAAACATTTTTTGAAAAATTTTGTAACCATCGCCCAGATGATGATACCCGCTCATGGAATCTAAACGTCGGCAAAATAAAGAATATTAATTTCTGTAGTTCCTGTTTGGCATAATTTACTTTCCACAACATCTAATTCGTAATAAAAAGGTTCAAAACTAACTTCAATTTTAACACATGTTTCCTGCATCACACAAAGGTGAATCAAAGGCCTACCTAATATTTTCTTTTTTTGTAAACATTTTTTGAAAAATTTTGTAACCATCGCCCTGATGATGATACCCGCTCATGGGATCGACACGTCGGCAAAATGAAGAATATTGAATCCTGTAGATCCTGTTTGGCATAATTTACTTTCCACAACATCTAATTCCGGATAAAAAGGTTCAAAACTAACTTCAACTTTAACACACATTTCCTGCATCACACAAAGATGAATCAAAGGCCTATTTTTTTTGTTTTTTGTAAACTTTTTTTGAAAAATTTTGTAACCATTGCCCTGATGATGATACCTGCTCATGGGATCGACACGTCGGCAAAATGAAGAATATTGATTCCTGTAGATCCTGTTTGGCATAATCTACTTTCCACAACATCTAAATTGGGATAAAAAGGATCAAATCTAACTGCAACTTTAGCTTACATTTCCTGCATCACCCAAAGTTGAATCAAAGGCCTAATTAATATTTTCGTAAACATTTTTTGAAAAATTTTGTAACCATCGCCCAGATGATAATACCCGCTCGTGGGATCGACACGTCGGCAAAATGAAAAATATTAAATCCTGTAGATCTTGTTTGGCATAATCTACTTTCCACAACATCTAATTTGGGATAAAAATGATCAAAACTAACTTCAACTTTAGCTTACATTCCCTGCATCACACAAAGTTGAATCAAAGGCCTAATTAATATTTTTGTTTTTTGTAAATATTTTTTGATCAATTTTGTAACCATCGCCCTGATGATGATACCCGCTCATGGGATCGACACGTCGGCAAAATGAAGAATATTGATTCCTGTAGATCCTGTTTGGCATAATTTACTTTCAACAACATCTAATTTGGGATAAAAATGATCAAATCTAACTTCAATTTTAGCTTACATTTCCTGCATCACCCAAAGTTGAATCAAAGGCCTAATTAATATTTTCGTAAACATTTTTTGAAAAATTTTGTAACCATCGCCCAGATGATAATACCCGCTCGTGGGATCGACACGTCGGCAAAATGAAAAATATTAAATCCTGTAGATCTTGTTTGGCATAATCTACTTTCCACAACATCTAATTTGGGATAAAAATGATCAAAACTAACTTCAATTTTAACACATATTTCCTGCATCACACAAAGTTGAATCAAAGGCCTACAAAATATTTTTGTTTTTTGTAAATATTTTTTGATCAATTTTGTAACCATCGCCCTGATGATGATACCCGCTCATGGGATCGACACGTCGGCAAAATGAAGAATATTGATTCCTGTAGATCCTGTTTGGCATAATTTACTTTCAACAACATCTAATTTGGGATAAAAATGATCAAATCTAACTTCAATTTTAACACATGTTTCCTGCATCACACAAAGGTGAATCAAAGGCCTATCAAATATTTTTGTTTTTTGTAAATATTTTTTGATCAATTTTGTAACCATCGCCCTGATGATGATACCCGCTCATGGGATCGACACGTCGGCTAAACGAAGAATATTGAATCCTGTAGATCCTGTTAGGCATAATTTATTTTCCACAACATCTAATTCCGGATAAAAAGGTTCCAAACTATCTTCAACTTTAACACACATTTCCTGCATCACACAAAGATGAATCAAAGGCCTATTTTTTCTGTTTTTTGTAAACTTTTTTTTAAAAATTTTGTAACCATTGCCCTGATGATGATACCTGCTCATGGGATCGACACGTCGGCAAAATGAAGAATATTGATTCCTGTAGATCCTGTTTGGCATAATCTACTTTCCACAACATCTAAATTGGGATAAAAAGGATCAAATCTAACTGCAACTTTAGCTTACATTTCCTGCATCACCCAAAGTTGAATCAAAGGCCTAATTAATATTTTCGTAAACATTTTTTGAAAAATTTTGTAACCATCGCCCAGATGATAATACCCGCTCGTGGGATCGACACGTCGGCAAAATGAAAAATATTAAATCCTGTAGATCTTGTTTGGCATAATCTACTTTCCACAACATCTAATTTGGGATAAAAATGATCAAAACTAACTTCAATTTTAACACATGTTTCCTGCATCACACAAAGGTGAATCAAAGGCCTATCAAATATTTTTGTTTTTTGTAAATATTTTTTGATCAATTTTGTAACCATCGCCCTGATGATGATACCCGCTCATGGGATCGACACGTCGGCTAAACGAAGAATATTGAATCCTGTAGATCCTGTTAGGCATAATTTATTTTCCACAACATCTAATTCCGGATAAAAAGGTTCCAAACTATCTTCAACTTTAACACACATTTCCTGCATCACACAAAGATGAATCAAAGGCCTATTTTTTCTGTTTTTTGTAAACTTTTTTTTAAAAATTTTGTAACCATTGCCCTGATGATGATACCTGCTCATGGGATCGACACGTCGGCAAAATGAAGAATATTGATTCCTGTAGATCCTGTTTGGCATAATCTACTTTCCACAACATCTAAATTGGGATAAAAAGGATCAAATCTAACTGCAACTTTAGCTTACATTTCCTGCATCACCCAAAGTTGAATCAAAGGCCTAATTAATATTTTCGTAAACATTTTTTGAAAAATTTTGTAACCATCGCCCAGATGATAATACCCGCTCGTGGGATCGACACGTCGGCAAAATGAAAAACATTAAATCCTGTAGAGCTTGTTTGGCATAATCTACTTTCCACAACATCTAATTTGGGATAAAAATGATCAAAACTAACTTCAATTTTAACACATATTTCCTGCATCACACAAAGTTGAATCAAAGGCCTACCAAATATTTTTGTTTTTTGTAAATATTTTTTGATCAATTTTGTAACCATCGCCCTGATGATGATACCCGCTCATGGGATCGACACGTCGGCAAAATGAAGAATATTGATTCCTGTAGATCCTGTTTGGCATAATTTACTTTCCACAACATCTAATTCCGAATAAAAAGTTTCAAAACTAACTTTAACTTTAACACATGTTTCCTGCATCACACAAAGATGAATCAAAGGCCTACTTAATAATTTTGGTTTTTTGTAAACATTTTTTTGAAAAATTTTGTAACCATCGCCCTGATGATGATACCCGCTCATGGGATCGACACGTCGGCAAAATGAAGAATATTCAATCCTGTAGATCCTGTTTGGCATAATTTACTTTCTACAACATCTAATTCCGGATAAAAAGGATCAAGTCTAACTTCAACTTTAGCTTACATTCCCTGCATCACACAAAGTTGAATCAAAGGCCTAATTAATATTTTCGTTTTTTGTAAACATTTTTTGAAAAATTTTGTAACCATCGCCCAGATGATGATACCCGCTTATGGAATCTAAACGTCGGCAAAATAAAGAATATTAATTTCTGTAGTTCCTGTTTGGCATAATTTACTTTCCACAACATCTAATTCGTAATAAAAAGGTTCAAAACTAACTTCAAATTTAACACATGTTTCCTGCATCACACAAAGGTGAATCAAAGGCCTACCTAATATTTTCTTTTTTTGTAAACATTTTTTTGAAAAATTTTGTAACCATCTTCCTGATGTTGATACCCGCTCATGGGATCGACACGTCGGCAAAATGAAGAATATTCAATCCTGTAGATCCTGTTTGGCATAATTTACTTTCTACAACATCTAATTTGAGATAAAAATGATCAAAACTAACTTCAATTTTAACACATGTTTCCTGCATCACACAAAGATGAATCAAAGGCCTACTTAATAATTTTGGTTTTTTGTAAACATTTTTTTGAAAAATTTTGTAACCATCGCCCTGATAATGATACCCGCTCATGGGATCGACACGTCGGCAAAATGAAGAATATTGAATCATGTAGATCCTGTTTGGTATAATTTACTTTCCACAACATCTAATTCCGGATAAAAAGGTTCAAAACTAACTTCAACTTTAACACACATTTCCTGCATCACACAAAGTTGAATCAAAGGCCTACCAAATATTTTTGATTTTGTAAACATTTTTTTAAAAATTTTGTAACCATCGCCCTGATGATGATACCCGCTCATGGGATCGACACGTCGGCAAAATGAAGAATATTGAATCCTGTAGATCCTGTTTGGCATAATTTACTTTCCACAACATCTAATTCGTAATAAAAAGGTTCAAAACTAACTTCAATTTTAACACATGTTTCCTGCATTACACAAAGGTGAATCAAAGGCCTACCTAATATTTTCTTTTTTTGTAAACATTTTTTTTAAAATTTTGTAACCATCGCCCTGATGATGATACCCGCTCATGGGATCGACACGTCGGCTAAACGAAGAATATTGAATCATGTAGATCCTGTTTGGTATAATTTACTTTCAACAACATCTAATTTGGGATAAAAATGATCAAAACTAACTTCAATTTTAACACATGTTTCCTGCATCACACAAAGGTGAATCAAAGGCCTACAAAATATTTTTGTTTTTGTAAACATTTTTTTAAAAATTTTGTAACCATCGCCCTGATGATGATAACCGCTCATGGGATCGACACGTCGGCAAAATGAAGAATATTGAATCCTGTAGATCCTGTTTGGCATAATTTACTTTCCACAACATCTAATTCCGGATAAAAAGGTTCAAAACTAACTTCAACTTTAACACACATTTCCTGCATCACACAAAGTTGAATCAAAGGCCTACCAAATATTTTTGATTTTGTAAACATTTTTTTAAAAATTTTGTAACCATCGCCCTGATGATGATACCCGCTCATAAGATCGACACGTCGGCTAAACGAAGAATATTGAATCATGTAGATCCTGTTTGGTATAATTTACTTTCAACAACATCTAATTTGGGATAAAAATGATCAAAACTAACTTCAATTTTAACACATATTTCCTGCATCACACAAAGTTGAATCAAAGGCCTACCAAATATTTTTGTTTTTTGTAAATATTTTTTGATCAATTTTGTAACCATCGCCCTGATGATGATACCCGCTCATGGCAAAATGAAGAATATTGATTCCTGTAGATCCTGTTTGGCATAATTTACTTTCCACAACATCTAATTCCGAATAAAAAGTTTCAAAACTAACTTTAACTTTAACACATGTTTCCTGCATCACACAAAGATGAATCAAAGGCCTACTTAATAATTTTGGTTTTTTGTAAACATTTTTTTGAAAAATTTTGTAACCATCGCCCTGATGATGATACCCGCTCATGGGATCGACACGTCGGCAAAATGAAGAATATTCAATCCTGTAGATCCTGTTTGGCATAATTTACTTTCTACAACATCTAATTTGAGATAAAAATGATTAAAACTATTTTCAATTTTAACACATGTTTCCTGCATCACACAAAGGTGAATCAAAGGCCTACCTAATATTTTCTTTTTTTGTAAACTTTTTTTGAAAAATTTTGTAACCATTGCCCTGATGATGATACCCGCTCATGGGATCGACACGTCGGCAAAATGAAGAATATTGATTCCTGTAGATCCTGTTTGGCATAATCTACTTTCAACAACATCTAATTTGTGATAAAAATGATTAAAACTAACTTCAATTTTAACACATATTTCCTGCATCACCCAAAGTTGAATCAAAGGCCTAATTAATATTTTCGTTTTTTGTAAACATTTTTTTAAAAATTTTGTAACCATAGCCTAGATGATAATACCCGCTCATGGGATCGACACGTCGGCAAAATGAAGAATATTAAATCCTGTAGATCTTGTTTGGTATAATTTACTTTCCACAACATCTAATTTGGGATAAAAATGATCAAAACTAACTTTAATTTTAACACATATTTCCTGCATCACCCAAAGTTGAATCAAAGGCCTAATTAATATTTTCGTTTTTTGTAAACATTTTTTGAAAAATTTTCTAACCATAGCCTAGATGATAATACCCGCTCATGGGATCGACACGTCGGCAAAATGAAGAATATTAAATCCTGTAGATCTTGTTTGGTATAATTTACTTTCCACAACATCTAATTTGGGATAAAAATGATCAAAACTAACTTTAATTTTAACACACATTTCCTGCATCACCCAAAGTTGAATCAAAGGCCTATCAAATATTTTTGTTTTTTGTAAATATTTTTTGATCAATTTTGTAACCATCGCCCTGATGATGATACCCGCTCATGGGATCGACACGTCGGCTAAACGAAGAATATTGAATCCTGTAGATCCTGTTAGGCATAATTTATTTTCCACAACATCTAATACCGGATAAAAAGGTTCCAAACTATCTTCAACTTTAACACATATTTCCTGCATCACACAAAGTTGAATCAAAGGCCTAATTAATATTTTCGTTTTTTGTAAACATTTTTTGAAAAATTTTGTAACCATCGCCCAGATGATGATACCCGCTCATGGAATCTAAACGTCGGCAAAATAAAGAATATTAATTTCTGTAGTTCCTGTTTGGCATAATTTACTTTCCACAACATCTAATTCGTAATAAAAAGGTTCAAAACTAACTTCAATTTTAACACATGTTTCCTGCATCACACAAAGGTGAATCAAAGGCCTACCTAATATTTTCTTTTTTTGTAAACATTTTTTGAAAAATTTTGTAACCATCGCCCTGATGATGATACCCGCTCATGGGATCGACACGTCGGCAAAATGAAGAATATTGAATCCTGTAGATCCTGTTTGGCATAATCTACTTCCCACAACATCTAATTTGGTATAAAAATGATTCAAACTAACTTCAATTTTAACACATATTTCCTGCAGCACACAAAGTTGAATCAAAGGCCTACCAAATATTTTTGTTTTTGTAAACATTTTTTTAAAAATTTTGTAACCATCGCCCGATGATGATACCCGCTCATCGGATCGACACGTCGGCAAAATGAAGAATATTGATTCCTGTAGATCCTGTTTGGCATAATCTACTTTCCACAACATCTAATTTGGGATAAAAAGGATCAAATCTATCTTTAACTTTAGCTTACATTTCCTGCATCACACAAAGTTGAATCAAAGGCCTAATTAATATTTTCGTTTTTTGAAAACATTTTTTGAAAAATTTTGTAACCATCGCCCAGATTATGAAACCCGCTCATAGAATCTAAACGTCGGCAAAATGAAGAATATTAATTTCTGTAGATCCTGTTTGGCATAATTTACTTTCCACAACATCTAATTCGTAATAAAAAGGTTCAAAACTAACTTTAACTTTAACACATGTTTCCTGCATCACACAAAGATAAATCAAACGCCTACTTAATAATTTCGTTTTTTGTAAACATTTTTTTGAAAAATTTTGTAACCATCGCTCTGATGATGATACCCGCTCATGGGATCGACACGTCGGCAAAACGAAGAATATTGAATCCTGTAGATCTTGTTTGGTATAATTTACTTTCCACAACATCTAATTTGAGATAAAAATGATCAAAACTAACGTCAACTTCAACACATGTTTCCTGCATCGCAAAAAGATGAATTAAAGGCCTACTTAATAATTTTGTTTTTTGTAAACATGTTTTTGAAAAATTTTGTAACCATCGCCCTGATGATGATACCCGCTTGTTTTTAAATAATTGGATTCTTTTGTGAAATTTTATTAAAATAGTAGATATTGAAAATAATTGAATTTTGATAAATTATTGAAATTAATTAAATTTCTACGAAGAATTTTATAAAAATTGTATTGAAAATAATTGAACTTCTGTGATGAGTTTTATTATTTATAAAAATTATTTTACTACTTTGAAAATAATTTAATTTTTGGAATCATTTGTAACTTCTTCAAAATTCTATTTCTCTTAGAGTTTTTAACTAAACTTGTTCACTTGAAGATATTAAAAAATGCTGCATTTTATAGGTATAAAATGCATAAAAATTCTTATGCTAATAAATTAAATGATAAATTTTTTTAAACAACGTAAAATTGGATATAACTTTAATAGAAATCAGTTTCCAGAAACAACAATTTTAAAAACAGTATTATGAGAAACATTTCTCAATAAAATTTTGACCCAGAATACAAAAGTATTTATTTATAACTTAAAATAAATTAAGAACTTTGTTAAACAAAATATTGAGAAAATATTACCTTCTCGCAAGTTCAGAAAATTTCTCGTGTTTAGTATATATGGAAGTTGAGAACTGTATCTCCCAATGTACAGCGTGCGTACGACATTGCGTTTATTTGTATCGATTAAGTTTATATGTATATGTGTTTTTAGGTTTTAACAAATATCTCCGAAATGGTATATAGTTTGTGTTTATATGTATAGTATAGTGCTTGCGTTAACTCATTTGTGTGTATGTGTGTGAAATACTCTCGACATGCTAATTCTATCCTGTCCTTCTTACGTCTTTTTATTTTCTATCCTTTTTGACTCACTCATGGGTAAGAATTCCTGCCCAGATAGCACGTTACGTTACAGTAACCTTACGGTAAGGTTACCGTGTAAGGTTAATAACATTACAGTGTAAGGTTACGATAAGGTTACCGTAAAGTTCAAATGTCCCACCTTTCCTAATATTACATTGTAAGGTTACCATATCATTGCACCGTAATATAATATAATATATTGAAATATATAATTATTATTTATTTGATAAATTAATTATTTAATATTTATTTATTATTTAGTATAAACCAACATAAAATTGTAATTATTATATGTTACATTATATAATATAATTATTAATTTCCTCAAAGAACTGGAGTTTTGAATTATTATCCGTGATGAATGAATAATAATAAAAATTGTTAACGTCGTAATAGTCGTCAACTATCAACATTATCAGTCAAGAGAACATTGTGAATGATCTGTTCAGGAGACGGATACTTATACCCTGCATGATACTATAGTTGTGCACGAGAAATAAAATTCGAGCCATCTGTCAGAGAGTTTTAGAACTAATGGAAGATTCTCTTATAATTTCCGATCTTTCTAACAGATGGCTCGAATTTTATTTCTCGTGCACGACTATAGTATCATGCAGGGTATAAGTATCCGTCTCCTGAACAGATCATTCACAATGTTCTCTTGACTGATAATGTTGATAGTTGACGACTATTACGACGTTAACAATTTTTATTATTATTCATTCATCACGGATAATAATTCAAAACTCCAGTTCTTTGAGGAAATTAATAATTATATTATATAATGTAACATATAATAATTACAATTTTATGTTGGTTTATACTAAATAATAAATAAATATTAAATAATTAATTTATCAAATAAATAATAATTATATATTTCAATATATTATATTATATTACGGTGCAATGATATGGTAACCTTACAATGTAATATTAGGAAAGGTGGGACATTTGAACCTTACGGTAACCTTATCGTAACCTTACACTGTAATGTTATTAACCTTACACGGTAACCTTACCGTAAGGTTACTGTAACGTAACGTGCTATCTGGGTGAAGTGTCCCCTAATTTTCATTAGGTTATTAAAAATAAATGATTCTTATATATTTTGATAGTCCATGATGTCACTAATAACACCTCCAAAATTTTTCAAAATTTTAATTTTTGTAATTTTTATAAACAATTAAACTTTTTTGCACCGTTTTAGAAAAAATTCAATTTCTCGAAATTGGCTGAACCGATTTCAATGTTTGCAATCGTTTTTGGTCACTTTTTTATAGCATCACGAAGAGGGACTTTTCATGATTCCATAGCAAAAATAAAAAACAGGAACTCTCTAAAAGTTTAGAAGTTTCATCATTTTTAGTCTCCCGTGCGCGAGCTTTCTCGGTATCTAATGATCACGGTACGACGCGACGCCACAGTGGGATTCTTTACAATTTACAGTTCAAAAATATCTAGATCTTACAATTTTTAACCGATTTGAGTTTTTTTTAAATTAAAGAGAACTAAATTTTTTCAAATTTTCAATTGTTTATAATTATTTATTTTAGTCGAAGTTAACAAATTAACACATTTTTATAAAAAGTACGTTTAATTTTTAATTCTATTACTGCAGATGACAAGAATCAATTAAAAATCATGTAAAATATGTTCTCTAGATGAAAAATAAAGAGAACACATTTTTTTCATTCGTTATAAACAATATTAGTTAACAAATAGTTAACTTGGGTTCCTCTCAACCAAAAATTTTTTTTCACATTTATATTTTAAATTAGGCTTATTTTAAGAATATATGTCCTTTTTGATAAGCAAATTATTTTAATTGTTATAAAGAATATTAGTTAACAAATTGTTAATTTAGAATTCTCTCAAAAACAATATTTTTCATATTTATCTTTAAATTTAGGCACATTTAAAGTACATATGACCTTTTTCTTTAATAAATAAATTATTTTAATTGTTATAAACAATATTAGTTAACTAATTGTTAACTTTGGTTAAAGTACATATGTCCTTTTTCTTTAATAAATAAATTATTTTAATTGTTATAAACAATATTAGTTAACAAATAGTTAACTTTGGTTAAAGTACGTATGTCCTTTTTGTTTAATAAATAAATAATTTTAATTGTTATAAACAATATTACTTAACTAATTGTTAACTTTGGTTAAGGTACATATGTCCTTTTTGTTTAATAAATAAATTATTTTAATTGTTATAAATAATATTAGTTAACTAATTCTGACTTTGGTTAAAGTACGCATGTCCTTTTTGTTTGATAAATAAATAATTTTAATTGTTATAAACAATATTACTTAACAAATAGTTAACTTTGGTTTCTCTCAACCAAAAAATTTTTTTCACATTTATTATTTTTAGAGCTGTGCAAAAAGCTCGAAGCTCGATCGAGTATTTTCGAGCTTTTCATTTTTCGAGCCGAGCCGAGCCTCATCAAAAGCTCGAATAATTTCGAGTACTCGAATTTTTCGGGTACTCGAAGTTTGGAAACGAGTACTCGAATTCACTTGAGTGCTCGAAAAATTCGAGTACTCGATACATCGAGTCAAGCTCGGGCTCGGCT
Source organism: Leptopilina drosophilae (assembly GCA_032873175.1). Taxonomy (NCBI): domain Eukaryota; kingdom Metazoa; phylum Arthropoda; class Insecta; order Hymenoptera; family Figitidae; genus Leptopilina; species Leptopilina drosophilae. The sequence goes on along the minus strand of CM065484.1, from coordinate 22,386,352 downwards.
TTTCGAGCTTTTTGCACAGCTCTAATTATTTTTAATGTAAGCTCATTTTATGAGGGCATACGAACTGTTTTGATAAGCAAATTTTTTAATTGTTATAAACAAATAAGCCTAAATTAAAATATAAATGTGAAAAAAAATTTTTGGTTGAGAGGAACCAAAGTTGACTATTTGTTAACTAATATAACAATATAAATATAAACAATAATAAAAACAATATAATAAATGATATAAACAATATACTAATATAACAAATGAAAACAAAATTTGTATTCTTTATTTTTCATCTAGAGAACATATTTTACATGATTTTTAATTGATTCTGGTCTTCTGCAGTAATGGAATTAAAAATTCAACGTACTGTTTTTAAAAATTGTGTTAATTTGTTAACTTTGACTAAAATAAATAATTATAAACAATTGAAAATTTGAACAAGTTTAGTTCTCTTTAATTTAAAAAAACACTCAAATCGGTTAAAAATTGTAAGGTCTAGATATTTTTTAACAGTAAATTGTAAAGAATCCCACTGTGGCGTCGCGTCGTACCGTGAGCATTAGATACCGAGAAAGCTCGCGCACGGCGAGACTAAAAATGATAGAACTTCTAAACTTTTAGAGAGTTCCTGTTTTTTATTTTTGCTATGGAATGATGAAAAGTCCCTCTTCATGGTGTTATAAAAAAGTGACCAAAATCGATTGCGAACATTGTTTATTTATAACAATAAAAATTGAAAATATAATTTATTTAAACAAATTAAACTTTTCATTCATATTATATTTTTTCTGAATAGTACATTTTTTAATCTTTCTAACGATACAAGTTTCATTGAAATCGGTTCAGCCAATTTCGAGAAATTGAATTTTTTCTAAAACGGTGCAAAAAAGTTTAATTGTTTATAAAAATTACAAAAATTAAAATTTTGAAAAATCGTTTGGAGTTGTTATTAGTGACATCATAGACTATCAAAATATATAAGTATTATTTATTTTTATTAACCAAAAGAAAATTAGGCGACACTTCAGGAATAATTACCCTCAAAACTTTTAGTATTGGCTATATTACGCTTGGTGGGTGTAAAAACATGATACATCGAATTTGGCGTTGAAAAACATGATATCTCGGATTTGACTTGAAAAACATGACATCTCGTCGTTTGAGCTGAAGAACATGACACGTCGAAAACGAAAATTTTTTATTCAAATTTTGGTTGGTAAGGTAAATGTGCCAGTTACTGTCACTTCTAATCCAGCATCGATTTTAAAGATATTTAACATTTATATTAAGTAAACTAATGATATAAAACTAGTATTTCTAGCAATATTGGGATCTAATAAAAGTAAATGTAGGATTCCAACCCTAAAAGAAACATATTTAACTTAGAAAACACACATTTTTTAAAAATTGTCAATGCTGGTGTTACTTACAGTTTGTGTGAGTTACTGTCAATCAATTCCCCAATTACTGCAAATGACGTAATTAATATAAATATATTGCCTGAATACTGCTATTCCATTAAAATTAAATTAAATTGTTATAAATAAAAAGAACTTAGGAGTTTTAACACATTTTATTAAAAAACTGTTATTAATGCGAAATTAAATTATTATTATATCAATAAAGAAGGGTAAGAAACAAGAACACATTTTTTAGAAAACTCTCAAAGATTTTTTGTTGTTTTTATCAATTTTTTTAAAATAAAATCTTCTTTTGCTTTCTTCTTTTTCCAAATCTTTCATTTTTTGTTCTTTTTTAATTAATTTCTCGGATTCTCTTTGTAATTTTAATTTTCCTTTTCGAACTTTTTCTTCCTCTCTTTTCTTCAATTTTTGTTCTTTTTCAGTCCTCATTTTTTCGGCTTTTTCTATTTATATTTTCTTTTTTAATTTTGCTTCTTCAGCCTTTGCAATTTTTTCATTTTCTTTGTCTTCCATCACTTTTAGCCAATCAGACCCAGAAATTACTGACGAAATTTTCATTGTATTTTTTCTTTTACAATTTCTTTTAACAATGTCATTGTCAGGCCAAAATAAATATTTTTTAATATTATTTTGTTGCTCTTGAACAGATTTAATCGTCTGTGAAGTAAAAGGAATATCAATGATCTGTAGAGGTAAACTTTCATTTTCTGGAATTTCCAAAATTATAACCTCCTCCTGGAGTTTCTCATTACATTGAACTTCTGTATTATTGCAGAAAACATTATAAGTTTCATCTAATGTAGAGTTTTGGTTATTAATACTCCCAGTCTCAGAAAATCCTATCGCTTCCATAATTGGCAGTTCTTCAGATAACACTAATAATTCTTGAATCTGAAAAAGGTATTGAAATTTAAATTTAACATATTTTAATATTTAATAATAAGAAAACTTTTTAATAGTCTAAGTAAATCAAATCTATGAAAATTAATAATCATCTATGTACTTGAGAGCATTTGACGACTTCTCTGAATTCTGTGTTTTCTGTTAAATCAACGTTTTTCTCATCTGAAACGGTGGCCAAAATTTTGAAGTTTGATCCACTAGCAATTTCTTGATTTATTTCTCCGAAAACTTCTGAAGCCTCATGATTTTGAATATTCACCTATAACAAAAAATAAAATTTTTCTTTTATAGTGTCTAAATAGATTTAATTATTTATTAAAAGAAGATTAAATTTACCTCATAATTGTCTTCATTGTTTATTGATACGTCAATAACTGGATAAGATAATCTATGCCAAACTTCAAAGATGCTTTGATCTATTGCCAATCCTTTCCAAATCGGACCTTCATTTAAGCGAAATTCTCGCAATTTCTCTTCACTAAGAAAATTTTCAAATACTTTTAACGAGCTTGTATTTTGATCATTGACGATGACATCGGGTGTAATTGTATTTTCGTTTTTATTAAATACTTTCGTGTAATCAAGAGCATTGGCGTCGAAAGGGAATAAACCACACGTCTTAAATCCACTTACTAAAAGCTTTTTCAATCCAGGGCATCAAGAGTTTTTTTCAAGATAGGAGCGAACTGGTATTTTTTAATACCTACGCTTTCAGATTCAACACAAATACTTTTGTTAATTTTTTGCCATTCAGATTTAAAAATGCGAAAAAATGATACGTCCAGTGGTTGTATGATGTGTGTCGCATTTGGATGTAAAGCTATCAGCACAATCCCATGTTCGGAACAAAATTTGCTTAAATGTAGAGTCAAATGTGACTTATGACCATCTATAAACAGAAGCACGGGACGCTTTATTTTATTCAAATCTAACCACGGTTCAAATATATTAACAATATATCCATAAAAAGCTTCTCCCGTCATCCATCCGTTCTCACTGCAACCGAAAGCAAATTCGGAAGGAGCCACTTGCGCACAATTTTTAGGCAATGACTTTCCAGAAAAAAGGATAAAAGTTGGAGCAATTTCTCCTGCAGCACTGCCTGTGACTAGAACCGATATGTTTTCTTTCTCGTTGTTGTTAACAATGTTGTAAACATTTTTACAACCTTTCGGTGCTAGTACAGCTGGTGGTTTAGGATTAAGTGGAACTCCTGTAAATTAAAATAAAAATTAAAATGAAGAAAAAAATTAGAAATTATGTTTATAAAATTTATAAAAGTTACTGCATTATTATAACAAAAACTAGGTAATTTATTTTTCTAAACTATTCTTTGTAATTATGAATATAATTTAATACACGGAAAAAAAAGTTCACGAATCTCTCGTGAACTAGTATATCACTTTTGGATGGGACACAAAATTCTTTAAAATCTATAAACACAGTTCATCAAAATTTCATCAACTCCTTCACTAGAAACGTAGTACGGTTTCTGAACTTTTCGTCAAAGTTGACGAAAAATTCGTGAACTTTTAAAAAATGTTAAAAACAAAAAAAAATAATTTCTAGACACTACTTTTTTGATAGTATTTCACTTAATTTGATTACTTGACGCCTATACGCACCCAACTACACAGAATACACAATTTTATCGCCATTAAAATTCGCAACTCGCTTCACGGGATTCGAACCTAGTACCCTAATAATATTCCTAACAACTAACCGACACGGCTAAATCTATATACACTGACAGTACTCCTGCAAACGACACGATTAGCTTTGTCTGCTGTTGTCTGCTACAAAACTCAGGACCGTGCAAAGTATAAAACGATCCTTGTCGTAACTTCCCCTCTGGGCACGGAAACGTGTTTGTTCTAGAAACGTTCCTAAAACGTTTTTAAAACGTTTCATGTCCTCTACATAATGTCTTTAAAACGTTTTATGTTCTAAAAACGTTTTTAGAACATTGGACGTTCTTAAGCCGTTATGTAGTAGACATGAAACGTTCTAAAAACGTTTTAGGAACGTTCCTAGAATAAAGACGTTTCCGTGCCCAGAGGGTCTAATTTATTTTATGAATTATTTGTTTCACAAAAGAAATTAGCACACAAAAATATTCAATAAATAATAAAAACATTGATTCTAAATAATAAATTTAATCAAACAAAGAATTTGTCCGAGTGTAAACACTGATGACACCGACTGAATTATGACAGATGAATTCTTGATCAGCCATGTTTGATGCGCATTGCGAACTGCGCATACTACTGAGACTCGCGAGTTCACGACTTTTTCGTCAACTTGTACCTCTACTTTTGACGAACTACTCATCCTTAACACGTTCATCAAAAATTCATTAACTTTGTTTCAGTTTTTCGTTGACGTTCGCCATTTCTAATCAAAAGTGAATGAAAATTTTGAAATTTTGTGTCCCATCCAAAAGTGATATACTAGTTCACGAGAGATTCGTGAACTATTTTTTTCCGTTTATTATTACCTGTTTCATCGCCATTAAATATACGCTCCGGTTCGATATTTAATAAACCATTAGATTTAAAATATTCTGACAATTCACAAAACCATTCTCGCAAACTGTTTTCCGTCACTTTTGCTCTGCTTAATGACACGTTTTCTGATATCCTTTGAGAAATTTCTGGATGGCGCTTTAAAAATGATTCGTACCAGCTTCTTCCTGGTTTACCATTGGTAAAAGGATTTTTTTTTAGTTTTTCACAAATTACTCTCACGCTTTCAAGTAATTGTGATTTTCCAATTGGAAAGCCACTTTTACAACAGTGACAAATCCACTGAACGATTTCGTCTTCCTCTTCCTTAGTTAATACTGTAGCAAGACCAGGCTTTTTATCACAATATTTATTGCATTTTTTTGCTCTTAAAGTATAATGCGGTATATTATACTTTTTCGAGACAGAAAATATCGATTTGCCTAACATAACCTCTTCTAGAGCTAATTTTACACTATCTTTAGAATATTGCATTCTACTTCTCTTTGGTTTTTTTTCTCCACCTTCTTTGGAACATTTTTTTTCTTTCGGTTACTCATTGTACTTATTTTATAATTGTTTAAAACCTAAAAGCTAAAACTAAACTAAGCTAAGCAAAAATTCAATCTCACGTGAGACCCATAGCGTTGACGTTTATGTCAAGTTTGCATGGTTATGTCACACATTTTTCGCGACTGACAGTAATTGGGGAAAAGAGGAAAATCATGTCCCAAATATTGTTTCAATAAAAAAAGGTTAAAATACTTAATTTTTTATGTTTTATTATAGATATTTTGAAAAATTATTTATTTTTAAAGCGAAGAATACTATTGCAATAAATATTTTATCTTGAAAGACAAAAATATAAATACTTTTCCACAACGCGACATGGCATGTCCACAAATCTCTGAAGTAAAATTAGCCATTTTTGTCACTTGCATATTTGAAATCAATATAAAAATTATAAAACTATTTTTTATATGGTTATTTTCATTGTAATTATTTGAATAATATTATAAATAAAATTAATTCTTTCATTACAAAAATTATATTCATACTAAATATTTTAAATCATCATTTTTATTCAAACTGACAGTAGTTGGGGCATTCGCAGTAATTGGCACACTTACCCTACCACTGACCGAGAATCTTAAAATGTCTCAAATCAACATAAACCGTATACAAAATTATTTAACCTATTTCTTCTTTGAATTGGCATATTATGAAGCGAAAGCATTTGTTTCATAAAAGTTTCAAAGATTTGGCACATTTTTAATTTTAATTTCTTTGGGTCAAAAAAAATATTTTTTTAATGCTTATTTTCAATCGAAAGAGCATGGAAAAAACTTTCCAAAATGTACCTTGCCAAATTTTTATGTTTAATAGTTTAAGAGTAAACAATTATCAAAATAAGCATTGTACTGAAAAACCCAAAAATTTAACCCCCTCCCCCTCTGAAAATATTGGACTAGGGAAAAAAATATTTTCACGAAAAATTACTATCTATTATTACTATTTTTCTCCACCTGGATCACTTGACATGGAATGCCTCATATGTATATATAAAATCCCTGTATTCATTTCCTTAACATTTTCATTTTATTACTATTTGTTTTAGTAATAATGTTTTAATAATAACTAAATTTAAAATATTCATTGGGCCAATATAAAGACAAATTACATGAACTAATTTCATATTATTTATCACTTATTACATAATCAGTTATCAGATAAAATCTACTGTATTTTAGTTTAATCAAGTAAATTACTTCATATTTAACTAGCATATATAAAGCAAAATTGATAACCAATTAAAGCCGAATTTCAGCAGAATTGAGCTATTTGTTTCAGCATAATTTGACCTCTCAAAAAAGCAGAAAGTTCTTTTCTCTATGTATAAAACTATAACATATATTTCTATAAATTTTCATATATTATCACATAAACTTCCATAAATTACCCTATAAATTTTCAAAAATTAAAACAAAATTTTTTATTTACTATAAATTACCATAAATTTCCAGCATTAGTTTTGTCAATTTTGAAGTATGTTTTGCATTAATATTATAAATTACCTCACAATTTTCATGAATTACCGCATTACTTTCCATTAATTTCTATATATAATATTTGGCAAGGTACATTTTGGAAAGTTTTTTCCATGCTCTTTCGATTGAAAATATGCATTAAAAAAAAAAATTTTTTTGACCCAAAAAAATAAAAACTAAAAATTAATTTTAATTATTGGGAGGAAAAGGTCCCAATTTTTTTTAACGAAAGCTGAGGTTTTTTCCTAAAAGCACATATATATGAAAAAGTGTGACAAGAATGTTCAAATATTGAAGAAAAGAATTTTCTCGTAAACAGAGCTAAAAATTGGGTTTCCAAAATGTACCTTGCCAAATTTTTATGTTTAATAGTTTAAGAGTAAAAAATTATCAAAATAAGCATTACAGCGTAAGACCCCTGGATCACTTGACATGGAATGCGTCATATATGGTAATTTATTACACTGAGTAGTTTATTCTTTCTAAAATTTTATTCACTGTTAAAATTTTAAAATTTTAAGTTTTAACTGTTTTAAATTCTTTTTAAATTTGCTTTAAATTTTAACTGTTTTTAAATTTTTCTTTAACTTTTTCTTTAATTAAAATTAAATTTCAGTCATGTTGAGAAGCCCAAATTAAATAGAATAACTATTTAATCTTTAAATTCTGCTCTATTTCTGCTGAAAATCGGCTGAAAACTGTCAATTCGGCGGCATATTTAGCACATAAAAATTTTGCTGCTAAAATGATAAAATTATGTTTTTTTCTGCTGATTTAATTTCTTATAATTTCTATTAAAAAAATATGTTTTATATGGTTTTTAGGCGTTTTATGACATTTAAAAATTTTCGAGCAGAATTCTGCTTTTATGCTTTAGCAGAAAGTTCCTTTCTCTATTTATACACTATTTAAAATCTTTTATTTTAATTTATTAACATAATTTAAACTTTGAAAATCAATTCTCAGCAATTTACAGATATTTGTACTGTAACACAGGTTTACAAAATACGACTTTTTTAGACATGGGAGTGGTTTCCCATGTAATTTTGTGCGCTGAATACGATTGCGGTGTCCAAAATTGCGTATCACGTCAGGATTTTGAAAAAATTAAGGGTAAACACCTCAAAAAACTGCACGAATAAAGCTTCAATTTGAGACTATATAGAAGTGTTTCGCACATCAGGTTAAGGAGAAAAAAATACTGAAAACCGTCAAAAACAGGTTTTTCTGCGTCTTTACCCCCACTTTTCTCAAAATCTTTTATGTTTTTTTTATTTTTCGAATTTAGGTCTAAAAGTACACTAATAAAGCTTTAATTTAAGACTATATAGAAGTTTTTAGCACATCAGGTTTAGGAGAAAAAAATACTGAAAACCGTCAAAAACATGTTTTTTGGGTGTTTATCCCCACTTTTCTCAAAATCCTGACGTGATACGCAAATTTGGATACCGGGATCGTATTCAGCGCACAAAATCACATGGGAAACCACTCCCATATTAAAAAAACATTGTAGACCTGTGCAATTTATGGACATTTATAAAGTAATTAATGTTAAAATTACCAAAATTATAACAGTTAAAGTAACTTTAAATTTTTAATTTTATTTAGACACAATCATAAAAATTAGTTTGATTGTATACTTGTTTAAACCACAAATTCAATGAAAGGCAACCGAAAGGCTTCACCATGACGCAAAATAAATACTGTTTTTTAAAATAAATTATTACTAATTTTCAACCGGTTTTGCATTTCTGTCATTTATAGTCACTGCAATAATATGACTATACAATATTTACTGAAAAAAATGTATTTTTGTTTGATTTATTGTCAAATATGTGAAGGCTTCACCATGACGATTCTGTGATTCCCTGTACAATAATGACGTTTTAAATGTAAAAGAAACTAAAAAAAATGGACAAGTGCGAGTTGAACTCGCACTGCAATGGCGGGTTCCGTACACAAATATTAAAACAATACTTGCAACATTCATCGGTAAATGGTAGAATTAAAATAAACAATTAAAATAATACATTAAAATCATTTGATAGTAAAAATACTTAAAAAATGTAAGTATTGTATATCTAATAATGTAAACAATAATAAGTAAAGGAACTAATTGTGCGAATTTTGTTCCTCTACTTATTATTGTTTACAATATTAGATATACAATATGTTAATTTTTTTTAATTATTTTTTTTATCAAATGATTTTAATATATTATTTTAATTGTTTATTTTAATTCTACCATTTACCGATGAATGTTGCAAGTATTGTTTTAATATTTGTGTACGGAACCCGCCATTGCAGTGCGAGTTCGACTCGCACTTGTCCAATTTTTTTTAATTTTATTTAAAAATTTTTTTTAGATTTTTTAATATATTTTTTGTGATTTGACTGTAAAAATATACTAATAAACCAATTTTCAGCTCATTAGGTCAAAAAATGTGGAAATTAGAAAAAAAATGTTTTTTAATTTTTTAGTTTTTCCTTGACAACGCTATGGCCATTGTTACGTTGCAAGTTCTCTATATTTTTCCTGTAATATTCGCGTTAAAATACACCTGTATGCCAAATTTTAGCCCTCCATGTTGAATAGTTTAGAAGTTAAGGGGGGGATGGTCACTTTTTGTGCATTTTTGGCCAAAAATCTTGTTATTTCCTTGACAACGCTATGGCCATCACCTCCAATCACATTCTCTATATTTTTCCTGTAATCTACATGTGAAAATACGTATCTGTACCAAATTTGAGCTCTCTAGGTCAAATAGTTTAGCCGCTAGGGGGGATGGCACGATTTGGCTACGGACAGAAGAGTCTCACCAATAGGGTTCCGTCGGCACACCAAAGGTGTACGGAACCCTAAAAAAGAATAAAATTTGTTTCTGTCGTAGTGAAACTCTTGAGGAAACTGAACTTTTGCTTTTACTAAAGTATAACTAGATTCTGATTTTATTTTTTAGAAATATTTCATGTTTTAAAAAGGCTTTACCATGACGCACAAAACTGCGAACAAGAAATAACATCTAAAAAAAATTTTAACCCTTGGAGAACACACCTCTTTTTTAGGCTATTTTTCAAAGCTTAACCAATTTTTAACTGCTCTTCTAATCAAACTAAATAATTTTTTTAAATACAGTTTAAACTCTGTAGAATAAGTCTGTTTACTTGAAAATCCTTATTAAAAATATTAAAGAAAGATAAAAAGCTTTTGGCTGAATCCATTTCAAATCAGACAGGTCGACTAACTTCAAGTTATAGATTTAGCTGTCGCTAAAATATGTTATTGTACATGAAAAATAAAGAGACACGTATTTTTTTATTTTTCAAAAAAGTTAAATTTAAAGAAGTTATGCACATTTGATCTTTGAGTGGTAAAACTCAAATCAATAGTGAAAAAAAATTGTTTTGCTTGTCTTTTTTTTTCTTTTGAGTATAATTTAATTTTCTTTCTTGGGTCTTTTACATGGTCTTGTCCTCTTCAAACTCCAGTTTGAAATTTGAAAAAAATATTTAAAATTATAAAAATAGGGGATGATTTTCTGAAAATAAATAAGATCAATTTTCTCAAAAACACCACCTTTTTTCTATTGTTACGTCATCGTAACGCATTTTAAATAATGTTTAAAAACAATAATAATAGCGATAATAACAATAGCAATAATAACAATAATAATTGATAATAATAAATTAACAACCAATTGTTATTAACATTTTATTAATTTTTAACTATTAATAAATATTAACATTATAATTAATAATAATGAAATAATAACAATAACAATTGAAATGTTAAATAATTGATAATAATAACACAAAATTTAACAACAAATAATTGTTATTAACATATTATCATTTTAACTTTATATTATTATTAACAGTTATTAATAATAAACAATAAATAATAATAAGAATGATAAAATAACAATATTTATAGTTAATAATAATTAACTAATAATAATTAAATGTAAAATTAGAATTAATTAATAATTAACAATTAATAATAATAAAATTGTAACAATAAGAAGATAATTGAAACAACTATAATTATAAACAACTATAATAATAACCATATAATTATAACAAAATATAATAAACAAAATGTAATAATATTATAAAATTATAACAACATTTATAAAAAACAAATTGTAATAATATATTAAAGATAATGTACATATGGTGAGCACGTGTGATCTAATAGTGAGTCACCACAAGTGTTCCTGCAACAATGGATTTCTCCAAATGCATGGCTTAGCGAACTTTTTCAAAAATACATGGCTTAGCGAACTTTTTCTAAAATACATGGACAGAATTTGGTATAAAAAGGGCCAGACTATCAAACAGAAGTCAGTCTAAAATTGGAAGTCATCAAAAGTAGTCACCCGGACTACAGTCTTAAAAATGTAATCGTCAGTAGTAGTCACCTAGACGGATAAATGCAAGGATAGTTTATTTTAAAGGAATATATTATTTTTGGTGCATTGACCATCGTGAACGAATAAAAGCAAGGTTAATTTAGTTATAAAAATACAGCATTATTTTTGGTGCATTGACCGTTGTGAACGGATAAATGCAAGGTTAATTTAATTTAAAAATATATCATTATTTTTGGTGTATAGACTGTCGTGAACGAATAAATTTAAAGAAATTAGATTTGAAAAAATACTTTATTATTCTTAGTGCATCAGCTGTCGTAAATTGATAAATGCAAGAGTACTTAATTTGAAATAATATAATCCTTAATTCTGATAAATTAACACCGTGAATTAATAATTATTTTTGGTGCATATAAATTGTTATATTTAAACTCATTATTTTTTGTATAAAAATATAGTGAATTAATTAATAAAAAGTAGATTTTCTTATTTTTTTGCAAAAATTGCTCATCATAAATCAATAAATTAGGAATAATTTTATTTGAACAAAATACCCATAATTCATACATAAAAAATATAAGAATAATAACAATAAAATATTTTTAATATAAATAAACAAAATTTCTAAATTTTTAATAACAATTAAATAAATTTTTTTTTCAATAAATAAAAATTTATAACATTTTTATAAAAATTATATTGTAATATAAATAATTCATTTTAATAAACAAATTTCTAAATTTTTAATAACAATTAAATAACTTTTTTTTCAACAAATAAAAATTTAAAAAATTTTTATAAAAATTATATAGTAAAATAAATAATTCATTTTATTAAACAAAATTTCTAAATTTTTAATAACAGTTAAATAATTTTTTTTCAATAAATAAAAATTTATAACATTTTTATAAAAATTATATAGTAAAATAAATAATTCATTTTATTAAACAAAATTTCTAAATTTTTAATAACAATCAAATAATTTTTTTTCAATAAATAAAAATTTATAGCATTTTTAATAAAAATTATATTTAAATAAATAATTAATTTTTTTTTAAAACAAATTTTTTTTTTTATAACAGTTAAATAATTTTTTTTTACAAATAAAAATTTATAACATTTATATTTAAATAAATAATTAATTAAATAAATTTCTAAATTTTTAATAACAATTAAATAATTTTTTTATTAACAAGTAAAAATTTATGACATTTTTATAAAAATTATATACTAAAATATATTTTAAAATAAATAACTCATTTTATTAAAAAAATTTTTTAATAACAATTAAATAAATTTTGTTTAACAAATAAAAATTTATAACATTTTTTATAAAAATTATATAGTTCATATAAAATAATATTTTCAAATTACAAAATAAATTAATTGATTACTAATAAAAAAAATTTTTTTAAACAAGTATAAGAATTATAACAAATTTTTATTATTAAAACAATTTTTATAAACATTTCCATAAAAAAATTAATTAAAATCGTAAGGATTGAAATATTAAAATTTAAATAATTATTAATAACAATAAACACATGTTTTATAAATTTTTATAAAAAATAATAACAAACAAAATTTTATTAACAATAACAAACTCATTTTTATAAATTTTTATAAAAAATAATAACAAATAAAAATTATAACGATTTAAGTTTTTAATTTTTTTTACCAATAATAATAAACTTATTTTTTAATACATTTTTCATAAAAAATAAATAATAAATAATTAAAATATTCTTTTTTATAAAATTGATTTGCAAATAAATCAAATAATTCAATTCAACAGGAATTCAATAATTTTTATAAACTATCACTATTTTTGTTTGAATTTAAAATTACTAAATGAAATTAATAATAACAATAAAATAATTAAAAATAGATTTTTTTAATTTTTGAAAAATATAACAAATTTTTATGACATAGTAAGTTTAAGAAAAAATTATTAATAATAAATAATTTTTTTTTAAATTTCACATTTTTTACAAAATAATTTAAAAATTATGGTAATTTCATAAATAAAAAAAAATTAATTAATTTAAAATTTATTCATTTTTCATAAAAACTGATTATAACAAGTTAAATAACAATTATAATAATTTTTAAATAAATAATAACTATTATAAAATTTTTTTTTAAATAAATAAAAAATCATTATTACTACAATAAAATAAAAATTTTTACATTTCTTTTAACTAAAAAATTCATATTGTTTAAAAATATATAAATAAAAAAATTTTTTTTTACTTTTAAAGAAAAATATATTTTATAAAAAATTCCAGCATAAAAGTATACTATCAAATATAAAATTGTTATTATTCACAAATTTTCTCACAATTTATCTCATAATAATTACTGTATTATTTATAACAAGTGTTCACAAATTTGCTCACAATTCATCTCATAATATTTACTGTATTATCTGTAACAAGTGTTCTGAATATATCAGTATGAGTTCCAAATTTACATATTTTATATCTATCCATATCTTTATTGAGATAATTTCTATTTACCAAGAACAATAAACACAAGTGCTACGCGATGCAAGTTAGAAACAAATCAAATAGCAATATTTTATAAACAACATTTATACACATAAATTATTAAAAAGTTATTAAGAATATATATACTAAAAATTCCTTTTTATTCGGTTTAAAATTTTTTTCTTAAGAAACAAATTATTTTTAAGAAAATACGGATCTGCCAAATAGTCAACAAGTCTCATTACGAGATGCTCTAGAAATAGTTCCTATTTTCGATGGAAAAAACATACCATTATCCATTTTTATAGAAAGTTGTTTAGAAGCAAAATCTATGCTTCCTGAAGTAGCACAAGTTCAGACAAATTTAGTAAAATTAATAAGAAGTCGAATTTCGGGAGAAGCAAGAAAAATTATAATAGGAACTAACTTTAATACTGTAGAAGAATTAATAGAAAGATTAAAACAAATTTACGCACCAATAAAATCTGTATGTCAATTACAAGGAGAACTAGCAGCAATATATATGTGGGAATACGAAAATGTAATTTCTTACGGTTCAAGAATTGCAGAAGCAGCAGAAAAAATATTAAATGCATATATTATTAGTAATGGGAATAGAGTAGATGAAGCATTTAGAAAAAGTTTAGATGAAGCAACTATCGATTGTTTTTTGCGAGGACTTACACAAGAAATAGAATTACGAATTGGTACAGCTGATACATTTCAAGGGATAATTAATAAAGCTATAGAAATAGAAAGAAGATTGTCATTACAACGTGAACTACGAAGAAGTGAGAATAATATTGAATATAATGCCTATCTTAAAAATAATACAAATTTTGCAAAAACGACAAAAATTAATATGGTTCAAGACAATGTAAGCACTTGTTTATCTTGTGGAAAAAATGGTCATATTGTATCAAACTGTCCTCAACTTAATAAATTGTTAGGACATAGAAAAGAAAACCGCTTTCATTCAAGTACTCAACAACATTTTGCAAACCCAAATCAAAGACAATTTAATAACAGAAATCAAATGTTTAATCAATTTCAATATCAAAATTATTACAGAAATCCGCAACAAAATCAATTTAAGAAAGTACCACAAAAGCAATTTCACACTCTATTTCAAAATCAAAGGCAAAATCAACATCAAAAATTTTTGCAAAATCAAGAACAAAATTTTTTACAAAATCAACAACAAAATTTTTTCCAAAATAAAAAACATTATCGGGAACCAGGAACTAACATTGCAACAAACTTCGGAACTAAAAATCAAAATATAACTTGTAATTACTGCAAAAAATTAGGACATATTTCCACTAATTGTAGGAGAAAGATATGGGATGATAAGAATAACGACAAGCTCTTAAAAATCACAAACCTTTTTAATCAACCTCTACATAAGAATATACCCCTTTATACGACTGATAATCAAGAAAACACTTTAAATAAAATTAATGAATAATGTTTGTGAGGAACCACCTTTACAAAGACCAGACTTCTGCCAACCAATTATATTAAAAACAGACGATTTAGATATTGCAGTAGGAGAAATTCAATCACAAGAAGTAAAAAAATATCAACCAGTAGCTGAATATGACATTAACGTGTTCTACAAAGCAAGTACAAAAAACATCAACGCTGACGCCTTATCTACAAATCCTATTGAGGACATTATTGAAAATAAAGTGCAAAGAATAAAAACAGAAGAAATTCAAGAATCTCAGGAAAATATTACTCAAGAATATATTAATAAGTGTGTGCAAGAAAAAATCGAAGAAAAATTCAAAGAATACTTAAATTGTGTATCAAGTGAAAATAATTACTCAAATTTGGAGGTAAAAAATCTCCGCCATGTTGAAAAAATGTTATATAATGAATGCTGCAAACCAGAAAATTATGATACACGTAGTGAAGCTTGTAATGTTGTTACAAGAAATCAACGAAGAATACAAGAAAATAATAATCAAAAAGAAGAAATACAAGGAAACAAAAATCAAGAAACATTGGAAGTTCAAGAAGAAAAGAAGAATCAAGAAATTCAAGAAGAAGAAACACATAAAATGAGGAAACGAGGTAGACCAAAGAAACAAAGCACACGTTTTAATACTTCCTTTAAAAAGAAGATAGGAAGACCGAAAAAAGTAATGTATACAAAAAATAACAAATTTTATAATGAAACTTATACTAATGAAATTGAATCTTATCCTGAGTATATTAAACAGAAAACAAAATTTAAAAAACACGAAGAAATTGATCAAGGCTATGAAACCTCCAATTATGAAGAATCATCTGAAGAAGAAGATAACCTAGTAGAAAAAGAAGACTGCGAAAATTTTAATCAGCAGAATATACGTATTGCAAAAATTAAAAATGAAACTTGGACAGAAATCCTTTCAACAATAAAATCATCCTTAAAAAATTCGTTTGTGAAAGTTGCTCCATACAATGGACGTACAAAATGTACAACAAAAAAATATAAACAATTAATGGAAGAGGCTCAATCATTAGACAATACATATCGACCGCCTCCAGAACCACCTCCCAGTAGAGAATAAATTATCGAATAAAAATTAAATTAAAAAAATAATACAAATAAAAAATACCTCAAAATTATCTAAAATGAATAAAAATTTATATCTTTTGCAGACAAACTAAAAAAATATAATTAATATCAAACTAAAATTTTCACATTTATTAGTAGTATATTTTACCTTACAAAAAATGCAATATTAAGAATTTTTTTTTTATTAAAACGTAATTTAAATATACTATACAAATGATATAAAACTACCTAACAAATCACTTTTCTACACCCATACATAAAACCATACACCATCTAATATAATTTTTTTTAGAATTTAAACTAATATAAATTTTTCTGTTGTATCGATCCAACATCAATCTATTAATAACTGACCAAAAAACAAGAAAAAAAAATAAAATAAAATAATTGAAATTTCTTTTAGCGAAAGTAAGAAAGCAGCATTTTAAGGTTAAGTTATCATACTCTTTTATCTATACTTTTCTCAACTATTCTATCCATTTTCAATCTTATACTCAAACACAACTATCTTCTTCACTGAATATTCTTTTTATAATTACAAATGACATAATTTTTAAACAAGCAAACGTTACATCTGAATCCATATATTGAACTTTAGTACATGATGAAAAGATAATCTTAAGAATGTTCTGTGAATTGAAATTTTTTTTTTAATTGCCTTTTAATAAAAGATGTAGGAAGTAAAAATTTTTTTTCAAGTAAAAAAATGCACTTTAAATAATAACCCAAATTTTAGAACAGCTATAATTTAAATGAACAAATTAAATTTTACTTCTTACAATTTAGTAACAAAAGGACGTTAATATAAATTTCATTTAATAATGAAATCTAATGAGTCACTTGTCTAATACAAATTTACTTGATAAATCATTTAAAAATTTCTAAAACAATTAGATAAATTCTTAAATACATTTTTGGTCCAAAAAATTAAGAGAACCCGTATATCATAACGATTTATACTAAAAAACATTTGACATAATAACATTTTAAATGATGAACAAATGGCATCACATTTTATAAATATTTGTATCTAAACAAACTTTTTAGTATCAGATTACATTAAAGTCACTAAATCCAAATACTACAAAAATTAAAAATTTAAATAATACCTACAAATAGAATTTTTTAAAAATAATTATTGTTTAATTACCTTCTGTACGTCGATAATTTTATGTAAACAAAACTAATAGTATAAGCAATTCACTTTAAAAAATCTATTCGTACTATTTTATTAATTTTATTCTAAACTCAAACTTGCTATATTACGCATGTTACAGATTAAATTAAAGTCAATATAACAAATTAGAAAATAAAAAAGAGACAAAACAAAATTAGCACAAATAATGTTAATAAGATTAAAACAAAAATATGATTTCAACGAAAGAAAAGAAACAATAGATATTTGGAGTGATAAAATCCAATTAATTAAATGTAGCAATTCTTGTAAAAGATGTTTTCGGAAGATATCATGCAGCAAAAATTGCCTGAATTACAAAAAAAATTATAAAAATTATAAATACTAAGACAAATTTTTTTTTCTCGCTATAAAATAAATAAACAAATAAAATATGTGCATTCTATCTTCTAAACATTTAGTCATATATAATAATTATTAATGTTATCAATTATAGCTATCTTAAAAATTGTGTGTGTTAAAAAAAATAATAAACAAAAAATAAACAAAACAAACAAACAAAAAAAACATTAATAATAATAATAATGAATATATACAAAAAAAATAATAAACAAAAATATATATAACAATAAAAATAAAACAAAAAAAAATATTTTCCTAAACATGTATGTTTTACGCTTAACTTCAATACGATTGTAATTTTTTAGATTTACATAAGAGAGTTAGAATTTGGAAATTGTTCAATTTCATTTTTCAATTTCCAAATTTCTGAAGGGGGAGGTGTTACGTCATCGTAACGCATTTTAAATAATGTTTAAAAACAATAATAATAGCGATAATAACAATAGCAATAATAACAATAATAATTGATAATAATAAATTAACAACCAATTGTTATTAACATTTTATTAATTTTTAACTATTAATAAATATTAACATTATAATTAATAATAATGAAATAATAACAATAACAATTGAAATGTTAAATAATTGATAATAATAACACAAAATTTAACAACAAATAATTGTTATTAACATATTATCATTTTAACTTTATATTATTATTAACAGTTATTAATAATAAACAATAAATAATAATAAGAATGATAAAATAACAATATTTATAGTTAATAATAATTAACTAATAATAATTAAATGTAAAATTAGAATTAATTAATAATTAACAATTAATAATAATAAAATTGTAACAATAATAAGAAGATAATTGAAACAACTATAATTATAAACAACTATAATAATAACCATATAATTATAACAAAATATAATAAACAAAATGTAATAATATTATAAAATTATAACAACATTTATAAAAAACAAATTGGTGAGCACGTGTGATCTAATAGTGAGTCACCACAAGTGTTCCTGCAACAATGGATTTCTCCAAATGCATGGCTTAGCGAACTTTTTCAAAAATACATGGCTTAGCGAACTTTTTCTAAAATACATGGACAGAATTTGGTATAAAAAGGGCCAGACTATCAAACAGAAGTCAGTCTAAAATTGGAAGTCATCAAAAGTAGTCACCCGGACTACAGTCTTAAAAATGTAATCGTCAGTAGTAGTCACCTAGACTACAGTGTTAATTTTTTAATCATCACAAGTGGTTCTCTTCGTAATAGTGCCCTCAACCCCAGTATAGTAGTTGTCCTGAATCTACACGTGAATTTCTAAATTCAGTGCATCTTGAAGTCAAATTTGGTATTTAGAAATATCGTTCGAGTTGTGACAAAAGCTGAAAGAAACATAATACCTATTCAACTGCCTAATTTACGAGTGTCGTAAATCATCAACCTGCATCACTTAGTAACCCATTAACGGACAATTGCCATTGTATCTCAAAAGTCGCAAGCCAGGACCAAACCCCGCTGTTTTAAGGTAAACACAAAAACCACTTAAGACTCACATTTAGAAAGCTAGTGCTCATTTCATCTTTGCATAATTTTGATATTTTTTAAATATACTGTGTTCAAATAAATTTATTCTTGTCATTTATCCAACCTCGTCCCAACTTTAATTTTTATAAATTAAAGTTAAATCGAGAAAAAATAGGGAATATAATAAGGTAAGACATAACACTATCCAAATTTTTACTACAAATTCTGGAGATTTTTTTTTTTGAAATATTTATTTTCGCAAATTTTTAAATTGTTAACTTGCATTTTTAAAAACAAATGAATCACTATAACATTGTTGACGTGAACGTTAACAATTTGAAAATTTTCGAAAATAAATATTTCAAAAAAAAATCTCCTGATTGCCAGAATGGTTTAGCCCGCTTGAAATTCATAGAAAATGTTCATAATTATTTTAAGAACTTGTAGTAAAAATTTGGATAGAAAAAAAGGTGGTGTTTTTGAGAAAATTGATCTTATTTATTTTCAGAAAATCATCCCCTATTTTTATAATTTTAAATATTTTTTCAAATTTCAAACTGGAGTTTGAAGAGGACAAGACCATGTACAAGACCCAAGAAAGAAAATTAAATTATACTCAAAAGAAAAAAAAAGACAAGCAAAACAATTTTTTTTCACTATTGATTTGAGTTTTACCACTCAAAGATCAAATGTGCATAACTTCTTTAAATTTAACTTTTTTGAAAAATAAAAAAATACGCGTCTCTTTATTTTTCATGTGCAATAACATATTTTAGCGACAGCTAAATCTATAACTTGAAGTTAATCGACCTCCCTGATTTGAAATGGATTCAGCCTTTTCTTAAAAAAGCGTGGGGTCAATAAAACCCCATATGTTCTCCGAAGGTTAAAATAAACTTTTTTACAACCAATTTTTTTTAATTCTACACACTTTGATAATAAAAAGATGTTATCAATAATTGTTTTTATATATTAATTTTTTTAAAGATATTTATTTTTGTTCCGTAACTGACCCTGGGGGCAGGCTTCACCATGACGATTTGGCTTTTAAACTTGCATTTTATAAAAACTATTAAATCTTATAAATTAAAGTGCCTATTGACTTTTGTTTGTACTCACTAGTGTTACTTTTTCAAGTTGAATTCATTAACGTATGTGAAATTTATTTCTTAAAAAACACAAGGGACATGAGATTGTAAAGCCTTCAATCGCTGTAGGGTGGGAAAAAGTTATTGAGCTGCACTGTATGTAAATAGGTTTCTACATACATTTTTTTATCAGAAATTATTTAATTTTTTGCGTAGAACCTAAGCAATTCATTTTAATTAAATAATTGAAAGAGAAATTTATATATTTATTAAAGTACTACATTTTTGAGACAAGATAACTTTTTTATAAAAGTATTAAATTGATTAAACGACAACTAAAATAAATCCTTAAAGTTATTTTTTGGCATATTAAGAATGATTAATGTGTCGCAAATATTCAGGAGCGTGATAATGTTGAGCGTGGGCAAGTGATGGATGAATTGGTGGAGGAAAACAGCGAACATGTTCAACACTCGTCGCGTCACTGTCCCCACTTTTCAGGTACTTGTTTAATACAGCGAATATCTGGGAATTTAAAACTTGGAATCTTCTGATTCGGTCCACCATTCTCTTCAAGTGCTGTCAGAAAATATTTAATCAGATTAAAGAATTTTAGATAACATTAAAGAAAATTGATTTCTTGAGTTTACTTTACTTACAATTCCCTTTACATTCTCGTCCTTTCCATCAACTCGTTGAACTCGAAGAATGTGATAGCAAAAATCAAGAGCCTCAAACCTTCGTTGCTGCCCAAGAAGAACAATCATCACACATCCTGCCCAATGTAAACCTTCTCCAAATAATTGTCTGTAACATTTCAATTACTTTTAAATACTGTTTCTATTTATTTATTAATTATTTATTTATCTCGTAGCAAAAAGCGATGCGTTGTGTTACTTAAACATAAAATGTTATTGAATTTATTTATATTTGATTAATTTATTAACAGTCAATAAATAAAACGAAAAATTACAGCTTTAATTTAGCTTTTTTAATTAACCAACGCGTTATTTTATACAAATCATTAATTGTCCTATAATACACATCCTGGTACAACGCAAAATTTGTTAAGAGTAAAAATTTTATCAAGTATATTATATAAAAAAAGGCCTACTTACTCAACAGTAAATTCTGTTTCTCCCACAGGAATACAATAAACAAATTGAAGGGCACTCCAGAGTCTGTGAAACTCAGTGCATTCGTCGATATTCATAACTCCATTTGCAGGAGGTGGGCCAACCCAAATTGGATCGTCCAAAAAACTTCTAAGTCTACTTAGTACAACTTCAAAGATCGAAAGGCCACAGCAAAGTCTCTCTCGCGTTAATAAATCTCCTTCCCTTGCTATCATGGCTTGCTAGAATAATTAGTTATTTTTCTTATTACATGTAAATATTACAAAAATTTAATAGAAATTGTGATAAATCATTAAATATTAAAATCATGTACTTTTGCAGTTCCAAGTTTATCAACGTTTAAAACAATTTGAAGTGCAGCATACTTTGCTTCCAGTCTTTTCTGTTTTGCTTCTGGTTTTTCTCCTTCTGTTGAAGAAACAAAAAAAGCAAGATATAAATATTTTAAATATAGTTTTGTATGGAGGAAAGAAATGGTGTTTCTAATATTTAAATTAACCCCTTTACTGTGACTAATCCCTACAAAGGCAAAAAAATGTGTTTTTTTGTTTTTTCCCAAAACCTGTTTTAAGGGTGGAAAACACCCTTACATATTTTAAGAGGTGACTTAAATTATTTTCCAAAATATTCAATGAAATTTTGTAAAATTAGGTATTTAAGGGTTTTTGGGGTCGCTGATAACAAATGTGAAATTAAATTTCAAAAATTAAAAATAGCGAATCCAATATGGCCGCCGAATTAAAAATTTTTTTTTATTCATTATTAAAATTTTTAAATAACGGTCTTTGCGATCGCTACTTATTTTATGTTTCTTTTCAAAAACCATGTTTTAAGGATAGAAAACACCCTTACCATTTTTAGGGGTGAATTTAATTATTTTTTTAAGTATTCAATGAATTTTTGCAAAATTGGGTATCTGGAAATTTTCGCGATCGCAGATTATAAATTTAAAATTAGATTTCAAAATTTCAAAATAGCGGATCCAATATGGCCGCCGAAATAAAAAAATTTAGATTTTTTATTGAAATTTTTAAGGTATTTGTCGCGTTGATTCATTTTCATCAAATTTTTTTCAAATTTCACTTAATTATTTTTTGGATATTTATCTACAAAATAAAGACTATTAAAATAAAATTGACCGTCTCTAAGTCTCAAAAAGTGAAATAAAAGTTTCGATTTTTAACATGTGTGGTATAGGGAAAGCATGAGTTTATTACAGATTTTTAATTTTTGCACTTATACTAATCGTCAGATTTTGAAAAAAACTAAAGTGTTAGTTATTGAATTAAATTGAACTTTTATAAAAAATATAAAAATTTCTGACCGTTCCATTTAAAAGATATTTAATGTCAAACTTAAAAAAATTATTAAAACATTTGCTTTAAAGGAGAGGCGAATTCATAAACATGGAAACAACGCTGGTTAAATACTTCGGCTCGTCTGTTAATTTCGGCGCGAAATTTTAAGAATGGACATGTTCCAAACTTGCGACGTTGCCACGATCGTTTTCCATGATTGAGGTTATGATTATGCATTGAAAACTTTCGTGTGTGAATCTCGTGAGTTTGTACGTGCGCAAAAGTATTTCAGAAACTTGCAATCAAAATCGTTTCATAAGTAGAGTCGTCTGATACAAACTTTTGAGACTGACCAGTTACGCGACAAATATCTTAAATTATGGTTTTTGCAATAGCTGCTTTTTTTCCTGAATTTCTTTAAAAAATATTCGTCACTCAGCTCTTGTTTGGAAAACACCCTGGAATTGAAAATTAAAAATGGCGGATCCAACATCACACTCTGACAGAAATATATGCATAACTTTGTAGTATTATTCAAGACTCATTTTTTTCTTTTTTTAAATTACTTTTTAGATTTTGGGTATCACGAAAGTGTAGTTATATTTATTAAAATTAAGAACATAGTTTAAATCAGCGTTATTTAAAATAATTGATAATAATAATTAGAAATCTTTATTTTAGAACAAATTTGCACTATAAAATAAATAAACGTAAAAGCTTTAGATTAAAAAAAAATTTTTTGCGATCAATTAATTTAAAAAACATATTATAAATTCATTTTTAGAAACGTAAAGAAAAAACATTTGTGGTGGGGTCAATAAAACCCCATATGTTCTCCAAAGGTTAAAATAACAGAATTCTAACAGAATTTTTACTGAAAAATAAATGACATTTTGTTATAAACAAGTAGGGTAAACCAGATAGTAGTCGGCCATTAAGAAAATCTTTTTAATGAATGTTGTTTAAAAACTACAATTAAAATTTTTGAAAAATTTCTTTCATGAGTAATTGTTCCTAATGCTCCTACAAAACTAGTATACCAATCATGTTTACAAAAAAAATTTTCTTATTCGTTAAAAAAATTCACAAAAAAGTTAGAATCCGACAGTAGTCGGCCACCTAAAAACAATCTTTTTAATTAACGCTGTTTTAAAAGAGCAATTCATAATTTTTTCGAATTCTTTTATGTGATGTTGTTCCTTACGATCACACAAAACTATTAAACCAATCATGTTCACGAAAAAAAAATTTTTATTCGTCAAAAAAAATTAGTAAATAAACAAGTAAAAATCCGACAGTAATTTGCCATCTAAACCGACAGTAATCGGCCACTTTTAGAAGCTTTCAAAAACCGTCAAAAAATTTTTTTTTCTATTACAAAAGTTTACATTTGTTTACGATCACCTTAGAAATGATTAGTAACTTTGAACATATTTTTATCTCGTAGTTTTATAGCTATTCAAACTTGAAAAGTGTCCGACTACTGTAGGGTGGCCGACTACTGTCTGGTTTACACAGAGAGAAATTCTGTTTTAATATTTCGTATTATTATATTAGTATTTATTAAAACCAATTGCAATTTGGGGAAATCGTGCACTTTTATGAATTAATATTACCATTTTTAAGAAAGTTTATAATCAAATTATTACTTTGTATTATTTTAAAGTAACAGAAATTAGAACAGTCAATAAGAAATTTTAATATTATAAGTAAGAAAGTCTACAATATTAAAAAATATTACTAGAGAATTATACTAAATACTATCGAAGTATTGCATAAATTGTAATTTTAGTAACGAAGTGTTATCGACTATATTAAAAATTATGACCAGCCTAGTAGCAGGCTTTCGTCTGTCGAAGAGCGGTTACGAAACTGTCCGAGATTAGCCGAACATTGTAGTCGAGCAATTCCGAAATTATCCGAGCCAAACTTCATGGCATTTCCGACATTTAAGTTTAATTTCTCTTTAAATATAAAGAAGTAAAAATTTACGATTAGATTAGTGCAAACGTCTATTTATTAGTAAAATCTGCTAATTCAAAAGCAAAAAGTTAGTTGCCAATTCAAATTAGTAAATATTTTTACTAATTAATTTAGAGAGTTTTCAATTATTATTTAAAGCTTCAACTAATATATTCACTTTTAAATACAAAAATAAATAATTTATTGAATAACTGAATGTTTTTTAAAGTTGTTGAATTCTCAAAGAATTATTTTGACGAATTTTAATAAAATTTTTAAGAATAATTTTACTTTTAGATAAATTTTGATGAAAATTATATAAAAAATAATTGAATCTTTGTAAAAAATTATTGAATTCTTATTAAATTTTTATTATTTACGAAAATAATTAAATATTTGCGTAGAATTGTTAAAAAAAAATTTTTAATCATTGAATTCTTTGAGAAATTTTATTAAAGTAGTGGATATATAAAATTCTTTATTTGAAAACAGTTTTTGAATATAACTGAATTTTGAAGAAAAATTTATAAAAATAAATAAAACTTTGATGACAAGTTTTTTAATTTTTTGACTGTAACTAAATTTCTCCAAAGGAATTTATCTATTACTTTGAAAAATAATATTACATTCTTAAGACGAATTTTAATAATATATTTGTTTTTAAATAATTGGATTCTTTTGTGAAATTTTATTGAAGTAGTAGATATTGAAAATAATTGAATTTTGATAAATTATTGAAATTAATCAAATTTCTACGAAGAATTTTATTAAAATTGTATTAAAAATAATTGAACTTCTGTGATGAGTTCTATTATTTATAAAAATGGTTTTACTACTTTGAAAATAACTTAATTTTTGCAATCATTAGTAACTTCTTTAAAATTCTACTTCTTTTAGAGTTATTAACTAAACTAGTTCATTCGAAGATATTAAAAATCGGACAGTATTTGTATTTGTATTTGAAAATTTTTGTTAAGAAACTAGAACTAAATTAACGACTTTTAGACGTTGTCTGATATCCATATAATATAGCAAACAATAGTGCTTTTGAGCTAAAATTATTAATAACACAGGATATGGGTCTTGTAGTGGACAATTTAAGCTTCAATTTAAGTCTATGTAGACGTTTCTGGCGCGTCAGGTTTAGGATAAAAAAATTTTTAAAATATTCAAAAACACGTTTTTGGGGTCTTTACCACACTTTTCTCAAAATCCTGACGTGATGGCCAATTTTGTGATCGTGGATCGTGTTCAGCGTCTTTAATGGACACTATGATATCTCATAAAAAAGTAAACCTTTTTTTTGACCTGTGTTATTAATAATTTTAGCTCAAAAGTCCTATTGTTTGCCATATTCTATGGATATAAAAATTAAAAAATTCGAAATAAATAGATCCCATTGTTTGCCCACAATCAGACAACGCCTAAAAATTGTTAATTTAGTTCTAGTATCTAACAAAAAATTTTGAAAAAATCGATCGATACATACATTCTTAAAAATAAAAATTTTTTTTTAAATTAAAAAAAAATTTCGTAAATTTAAAAAATAATTTTTTTTATATTTTTATCAAAAACTACGTGTCAAAACAAAAATTTTCATATATAAAACGTCAAATTTGGTCAATTTTTGACCGAGTTATAACCATTTCAAAAAAACATTTTCGTAAAAAACGTGATTTTTCAAAAACCTGTATCTCTTAAACGGCTTTGATGAAAAACTTTGAAAAAAATCATGGTAGCTTATTTCAATGAGCACTAAAAGAAAAAAAAATATTTGAAAAAATCTGAGATGCAAAAGTCAAATACTGTCCGATTTCGCGTGGAACGCCCCATATATATATATATATATATATATATATATATATATATATATATATATAGGTCATTCCATCTGAAAATTCAGGCAAGAGCTAGCCTCCAAGCATCATCTTTTAACAGCATCTTGACACCTCACCAGCTGTATACATGGGCGAAAACCAATATAAAAAACATTGTTTTTTTATCATGATGCTAAACATCATGCAACAAGTAAAAAGCGATTGAATTCGCGATTTAAAAATGCACCAGCAGTTCCACAGATTCAGAAAAATCATGCTTTTATTCTGGCGTCCGTAAAGATCTTAGAAATAAAAGCATATTCTAGTGCTTCAGAGTGTGCTACCTTCAAATACAATTAAAAATAAATTAAATCCAATCAGTCCTTTTCAGGACTTTTATTTTGACAAATGAAAATAAAACCACTTTCAATCAGTTCATTTCAGGACTTTTATTTGGATAAATAAAATTGAAACCAATTTCAATCAGTCCTTTTCAGGACTTCTAATTAGATAAAGAAAATTTAAACCGATATCATTCAGTATTTTGACAAATAAAAATAAAACGACTTTCAATCAGTCCTTTTCAGGACTTTTATTTGGGTAAATAAAATTAAAACCAATTTCAATCAGTACTTTTCAGGACTTTTAATTTAATAAATAAAATTGAAACCAATTTGTTTTAAAAATTAGTTCATTATCATTTATTCAAGAAAACTATAAGAAAGAATATTCATTTTTTAGGTATTTTTGAAAAAGATTTCGCCATATTTGATCCGCCACTTAAAATTTTCGAATTCGGAACATTGATTCGTATTCAGCTACCCAAAAAAACCCTTGAGTAGTAATATTCAGTTGATTTCGTCGATTTATAAAGAAACCTTCCGCCATCTTAGATCCGCCATTTTGAATTTTGAAATTCTGATTTCAGATTCACTTCCAGCGACTTCGAAAACCCACGACTAACAACATTCAGTTCAATTCAGTTGTATTTATTGAATTTTCGAAAATTAATCCGCCATCTTGGATCCACCATTTTGAATTTTAATTCGGACCAAATATTTGTAATCTGTGAGTTCACTCAGATGAAAAGTACTTGTTTTCAATCATTTTAGTCTTAAAATATAAAGTTTTTTACAGTATGAATAAAAAAAACCTTTTTTTATGTCACATTTCAGCCTGAGGTGGCCGCCATTTTGAAAATTTTAAAATCAGCCACTCGGCATTCGATTCTACATAAAAAATCCTAAATTTTAAGTACTATGACTTTGTGATTGCTTTAAACCACGAATGGACAAATCCATTTGCCTTTTCA
Organism: Leptopilina drosophilae; assembly: GCA_032873175.1. Classification (NCBI taxonomy): domain Eukaryota; kingdom Metazoa; phylum Arthropoda; class Insecta; order Hymenoptera; family Figitidae; genus Leptopilina; species Leptopilina drosophilae. Next base: position 22,358,408 of record CM065484.1, on the reverse strand, counting down.
TATGGAATGACCCATATAATATAGGGGAGAGTGGGGCAAACCGGACCTGTGGGTAAATCGGACCCCCCTTCAATATTTCCGAAATGGCGAAATTGTCAAAAGTGCTATTTAGAAATTTGAAACAACCATGTGTATTATACCTTATTTTTTTCAATTTGCCATTTTTTAATTTTGTTTGTGCAACGCTGGGAGCAAAAGTTTCTTTTTTTAGTTTTTTTCTACACTTTTACGAAATTTTTTTTAAGGAAATTCTAAGGAAATCGTGCAATATTTCCAAATATTAGGTCTTGGGTTTTGAAGGTACACACCTCAAGAATATTTACCATCAAAAACTTTCATGAATTTGCAAAGCGTTTCTTTTTGACAAACATTTATTCTCAAAATAAGCCTGTGGGGCAAACCGGACCGTTTTCGGTAGGGCAAACCGGCCATAGGATATTTCCATTGAATTAAAGTTTCATAAAAATTATTTTGAAATAAAATGTTACTTTCATTAAAATATTGAGCGTTCATTTCGAAAAATATTGAAATTATGGGGAGGGAATAATGAGTCGAGATTCACATTGGGATTGAACCACGTTTCAGTTAAAGCAATAATATTATAAAAATTAAAATCTTGAAAATTGTTAACTGAAAAAATTTAGAGTTTAGACCTCGAACATTTTGATAAAAAATATTTATATGTTGGAGATAGGTGGATTTGGAGTTGTTACAATCTTTGGAGTTCCATTGATGTGACGGATTATCAAATTTGTTTCTCCTTATGTAGACGGGTTTGAAGTTGTTGTTTGAGTTGCTGGTAGATTTCCTGTTGTCTTCGAGTTCGTTCCATGGTGAAAGTCACTTTGTTGTAGGTGGGAGAAGAGTTCAATATGTCTCGTGAATTTTTTGCTGCTGTAAGGACCATTATCGCTTGCTCTGGAGGTCTGCAGAGGATCTTTAATGGTCTTGGGTTAGGTCGAGCAGTCGAGAATTTGCCGATACGAAAAAAACCAAAGTTGTTTATATTAGTTTTTTGAGTGTCGGATAAAAAGAAATTAAGTAGGTTGGTAGATAAGGTAACGTCAGTAGTTGAGTCAAAAGAAGACTTGTCGTTTTTTAAAGCTTCTGGGAGACCAAATACTATGACGTTTGATTTAGCTTTATTTCGTAACTCGAATTCGTTTAATATGTACTCACTGAAGGTGTTGAGAAAAGATGTGGGATCAAAATCTTGGACCGTTGTGGATAGAGATGAAATTTGTGATAGTGCAAAATCAATTTTTTGTTCAGTGATTCCAACACGCTTGTCCAATAAGTTGAAATCTCCTTTTAAATTATTAAAAGCTGCGTCGACTGCTGCAAAACTTTGTGACATTTGTTTACTCAGTGTTTGAATTTCCTTGGATATATGAAGTGACAGCTGATCGAATTTTTCCGATGATAGTGTAGGTAAGGTCGGTCGAGACGCAGGGTCGGCGCACTTCATACAACTCACACCTAGTATAATATTTGCTTTGAGTTCAGCGCAGCTAGGGTGGTATGTTGCATTACAGATATTGCAGGAGACAGAGTCAATCACTTTGGATTTACAAATTTTCCAGGTTTCTTTTGTGGAAATTTGATTTTTGGGTGGCATTTTGAAAATTGTTTCAAAAATTGCGAATTAAAGAAAAGTTTGGGAGTGGATGCTTCCCTGTAGAGTGAGAGTGTGGTTGTAGATAACAGGGATTCGTGTGTGAACGAAAATAAGACACTGGTGTGAGATCAGTTTATATTCGGCAGGTCAACACTTGTTAAACGGATATTAGTTAATTTAAGCACATGTAAAATAAGTAGTTAAGGAGGAAAAAGAAAAAAAACGGTCTTTGTGTCACTAAATAGAATAAGCACTATTTGAGTGGTTGGTAGAGCGACACTTGTTGGTCTGTAAAAATTTCACGAATTCTGACCCTCCATTAAATTAATTTTATTTAATTGGCGAGCTTTTCTATTAAAAATTTACGCTAATATCGCGTTCACGAAATCGAAAATAAAATTACACTGCTTAAAAATTAATAATTTGTATATTTTAATACCAAATATATTCAATCAGATGAAAATATAAATGAATTTAAAGTATTTGATTTAATAGTAATTTGGGTTAATTTTTTCGAAGCAGTGCAGGTAAATACTAAAAACAAAAGAAAAACTAGCATATTTCAAGGAAAAGGCTTCGGAGATGAAAAATAAATTTTCTTTCATATTTGTATACATTAGGGCGCAATTAAAATATGTTATTTAGTAAAACATACAAATTTCACACCCTCATTTTATATTACAATCGAAATATTCTGTTAAATTTACTTCTACATTCAGTTATTTATTAAAAAGGAAGGCTTTGGAGATTTTTTTTTCTTCTTAAATAACTTGAAGCTAGGCCAACTGTCAGAACACACTCACTTATATACCAACTAGATTTGCGTTTCTACAGAACGACTTTTGAGGTTAGGAGTACTCGCATTTGCCTGAACCATCCGTCAATGGGTTTTCTCGCCAGAAAAGAGGGAAACTGTAGAAAACCTCTTTTGAGTACAACCGGTTTATCAACAGCCGAATTTTAACGGTGTGCACTGGACAATAATCGACAGTGCACATCATTATACCTCGACGTCAAACCTCCCGCTCAGATTATCTCACATGCCGGAAAAATCCCAGGCTAATGGGCGCGAACCAAGTACCCTTGGTCCGCCCACCGAGCCAGGCATCCATCCAAGGCTTCGGAGATGAAATTAATTTTTCTTGAAGAAAAATGTAAATTTCGATTATTTATAACAGCAATAATTTTTCTCCTTTTTGTAGATAAAATATAAGAAAATTAAACGTCAGATTCTCAGCTTTATTTTAATGTGCATTAAAATTTTCTTTAAGATATTTTTAAAGTATAAAATGTCAGTAATCATTGTAAAGTAATTTTAACCTAAAACTGAAGACAAAGTTTAAACATTTTTATCAAAAATAAAAGTGAGGTCTACAAAATTTAAAAATGCACATAATGATAGAAAAAACATTGTACTTTCTGACAATATTTTTAAAAAATTTCTGAGAATTTGAAAAAAACCATGAAAATTTAATTTTATTGGAGAAGTCCTATTGGAGACATGTTGAAAAGGCTTCGGAGATGAAAGTAATTTAGTTATTACGTAAATTAAGTTGAATAAAATTATTTAATTTTCTTTTAAAAATGATAAATAAGTGCTAAATTTTCACTATGGAAATTGATAATAATTATTAAAGAGTAGATTTTGTGAAATTAATCGAGACATAAAAAATGTCACTTTCAGAAAATTCACCCATATATATATATATATATATAGGGGAGAGTGGGGCAAACCGGACCGTTTTCGGTGGGGCAAACCGGCCATAGGATATTTACATTGAATTAAAGTTTCATAAAAATTATTTTTAAATAAAATGTTTCTTTCATTAAAATATTTAAAATTGGACCCTTTAATATTGTTTCTCTGATAATGACAAACATTTATATTTTTTTTTTTAAAAAATCTTTATTTAATTAAAATTCAATCATGAATTATTATTTTCATTACTACAACCATTGTTTGCATGATTCTTTATGTTTTTTATTATTGTAGATTATGTAAATGCAATATTATAAATAAAAAACCAAACGGTCCGGTTTGCCCCATGGGGGTCCAGTTTACCCCAGGGGGTGGGGCAAACCGGACCGTTTGACTCATTGACGAGAAAAGCATACGTGGTAATTTTTGTCATATCTCGGAAACCTATTAATATTTTTTAAATGTCAACTAATAAAAACATTATTTATTAATTTCTTTTGTAGATTTTACCTTTACAGTAAGGCCTTGGTAGAATATTTTGAAATGGAGCAGCATGTAACAAGTCACAAACTTCTTCTTGTGACAAAGCCTGTTCCATTAAAAGGCAAAATAAAATGGTGTTTCCAAATTCCCTAAAATTGTGAAAAAGCTCTGTTTTAGCGTCTGGATATTGAACAATGTCATTCAATTGAGCGTGATAATAGCCTAAAACTCCAGGAGATCCATAATCGTATCTTGGTAGCTTGCAAACCTTCGGCATCGCTTCCATGAGTGTTTTAGTAAATTGAAGCAGACTTCCTTGAATTAACGATTTAACGATTTTTAACAACTCTTCCATAACCACGGCAATTCCTTGATATCCAAGAAGCTTACACATCGTTCGAAAATGATATGGACCAACAAAACCAGAATATTGTCCATATTGAGTTGTGTAAGCAAGATTTAATTGTTTGCTTCCCCACAAGTAATGATGAGACATTTGTGGAGGTTTGTCTCTATGAACTGGTTGGACAAATTGAATTCCATGACACTTTACGAATCTGAAAATTTATAATTTTTTATCAATGCGCTGATAGAAATATTTTTTTTAAGTTGAGCCTAAAAGAGCAGCGATGTCATAGCAGACATGTATGTCGCAAGTATGTGAAGTAGACTATTATGTCTACTTCACAACGAAATTTTCTTTATAGGGTAAGAATTCCTGAAGTGGCCTCTTATTTTCTTTTGGTTAATCAAAATAAATGATACTTATATATTTTGATAGTCCATGATGTCACTAATAACATCTACAAACGATTTTTCAAATTATTCATTTTTGTAATTTTTATAAACAATTAAACTTTTTTGCACCGTTTTAGAAAAAATTCAATTTTTCGAAATTGGCTGAACCGATTTTAATGAAACTTGTATCGTTAGAAAGATTAAAAAATGTACTATTCAGAAAAAAATATAATATGAATAAAAAGTTTAATTTGTTTAAACAAATAATATTTTTAATTTTTATTGTTATAAATAAACAATGTTCGCAATCGATTTTGGTCACATTTTTATAGCATCATAAAAAGGGACTTTTCATGAGTCCATAGAAAAAATAAAAAACCGGAACTCTCTAAAAGTTTCGAAGTTCTATCATTTTTAGTCTCGCCGTGCGCGAGCTTTCTCGGTATCTTATGCTCACGGTACGACGTCACAGTGGGATTTTTTTACATGTTACTGTTCAAAAATGTCTAGAGCTTACAATTTTTAACCGATTTGAGTTTTTTTTAAATTGAAGAGAACTAAATTTTTTCAAATTTTCAATTGTTTATAATTATTTATTTCAGTCAAAGTTAACAAATTAACACAATTTTTAAAAAAAGTACGTTGAATATTTAATTCTATTACTGCAGATGACCACAATCAATTGAAAATCATGTAAAATATGTTCTCTAGATGAAAAATAAAGAATACAAATTTTTTTCGTTTGTTCTAAACAATATTAGTTAACAAATAGTTAACTTTGGTTCCTCTCAACCAAAAAATTTTTTGTCACTTTCATATTTTTATTTAGGCTTATTTTAAGAATATATGTATGTCCTTTTTTTGATAAGCAAATTTTTTCAATTGTTATAAACAAAAAAGCCTAAATTAAAATATAAATGTGATAAAAAATTTTTTGGTTGAGAGGAACCAAAGTTAACTATTTGTTAACTAATATTGTTTAGAACAAACGAAAAAAATTTGTATTCTTTATTTTTCATCTAGAGAACATATTTTACATGATTTTCAATTGATTGTGGTCATCTGCAGTAATAGAATTAAATATTCAACGTACTTTTTTTAAAAATTGTGTTAATTTGTTAACTTTGACTGAAATAAATAATTATAAACAATTGAAAATTTGAAAAAATTTAGTTCTCTTCAATTTAAAAAAAACTCAAATCGGTTAAAAATTGTAAGCTCTAGACATTTTTGAACAGTAACATGTAAAAAAATCCCACTGTGACGTCGTACCGTGAGCATAAGATACCGAGAAAGCTCGCGCACGGCGAGACTAAAAATGATAGAACTTCGAAACTTTTAGAGAGTTCCGGTTTTTTATTTTTTCTATGGACTCATGAAAAGTCCCTTTTTATGATGCTATAAAAATGTGACCAAAATCGATTGCGAACATTGTTTATTTATAACAATAAAAATTAAAAATATTATTTGTTTAAACAAATTAAACTTTTTATTCATATTATATTTTTTTCTGAATAGTACATTTTTTAATCTTTCTAACGATACAAGTTTCATTAAAATCGGTTCAGCCAATTTCGAAAAATTGAATTTTTTCTAAAACGGTGCAAAAAAGTTTAATTGTTTATAAAAATTACAAAAATGAATAATTTGAAAAATCGTTTGTAGATGTTATTAGTGACATCATGGACTATCAAAATATATAAGTATCATTTATTTTGATTAACCAAAAGAAAATAAGAGGCCACTTCAGGAATTCTTACCCTATAATCAAATAGACTATATGGTGTATGAAGCCACATCTGGTATATGTGCCGCTCACGAAGAAAGGGACATCTTCCAAACATTTAACATTTTATTTTATAAAATTCGATGACTTTCATGTTCCAATTTTTACCTGTTTGTTGCTGCATTGTAGCAATAATTAGGAAGAAAATCGTAATTAAGCTCCCAAAAAACATGGAGGGTTATTCTTCCATAAGGAGCAAGGACATTGTGATTTGCTTCACGAAACATTGCATCATATTCGTCTAAAGCTAACCATTTACTCAACAATTTATGAGTCAGGCGATTTACTTGCAGAAGACCATCCAGTTCCTATAAACATTTGATTCTTTAAAATATATTTTTACAGTAAAAACCTATATTACACTGTGTGACAGTAAAATGGCACTTTAAATTAGACCTATCCTAACTTGTTCGTCTTCAAAACTGAAAAAAGTATTATGTTTGAAATTTCCTAAACACCCCCAAAATTTTATTTTAGAGGCAAAAAAATTGATAAAACCGCAGTTGAAAATATTTGCGATTTATCGATTTGCATTCAATTTTTTCAACTTTAACGAGGTTTTTAGAATAGTATTAAAATTTACAGATTTTTTCATAATAATTTCTTAAAAGTACACTGTTAAAAAAGATTGTAAATTTACAACACTTTCATACAAAAAGTGTTTGAAAATTTACAAATATTGTGTATGAAATAATTTCAAAAACGCATGTTTGAAAGTGTTGTAAATTTTGTATAAAATAACTTCAACACATACGTTTAAAATTTTTTCAAAAAATACTCATTTCACGTAGAAAAGTATACTTTTATTATTATGAAAAAAATCTGTCAACTTGAATACTATTCTAAAAACTTCGTTAAAGATGAAAAAATGGAATGAAAATCGATAAATCGAAAATATTTTCAACTGTGTTTTCGTCAATTTTTATCTAGAGTGATCGAGCAATATACGGTTAAAAAGGTGTGTTTTTCCCCTTTCAAATAAAAGAAAAATTTTGAAAATTACGGAAGTTACAAGTAATTCTTTACATGAATATACAAAAAACGGGTTTTTGCCTCTAAAATTAAATTTTTAGGGTGTTTGGGAAATTTCTCACACATCATTCTTCATAGTTTTACTATACCTACAACTGATACTAAGTCTCTGTTAAAGTGCAGGCAACTGTTTTTATTTTGTCACACAGTGTTATTTATTTGAGCGATTCCATGTCAAGTAATCAAGATGGAGAAAAATTTGTCTTAAAACGTAGCAAAACTTGGGGCTTTTGAAGTACTAATAGATAGTAATTTTTCTTGAAAATATTTTTTTACCTTGTCCAATATTTTCCAAGGAGGAGGGGCTTAAATTTTTGGGTTTTTCGGTACAATGCTTATTTCGATAATTTTGTACTCTTAAACTATTAAACCAGGGAGTAAGACTAAGGAGACAGCACTGACTGTGTGAAGTCTCTCAGAAATGAAACCTTTTTCTGTAGGGGAACTATACTCGCAGAATGACAAAACTTATACTCTGCGTGCATTACATGCGTATATTTCCCTCTCTTTTTAAATCGTGAAAACAAAAACATATCAAAAGATTACGGTTGTGTTTTGGCACATGTTTCTTAAAATAAAATATTTTGTTGGAGCAGAATTTTATATGTAGGAACAAATCACATCAAAAATAATGGTTGTATCTAAGAATTATGTGCCACAGAAACCAAAAATTGCAACAAAACCTAAAAGAAAAACAAATAATACAAAGAAACGTTAAAACAAAAATAAATAAGTGTTATAAAATTTAGTGAAAAAGACTGTTAAAAGTAAAGAAATTATTTTAAAAAGAAATTTTGTTATGCTGACTAATATTGTTATCTTTTTGAGATATTTTATTATTGTTATTGAATTTAGTAACAAGACATAATAAAATAAACCAAAAAAATTTATTCTGAACATATATGTGACGCTCCACGGTGAAAGGGACCTTAGCTGTTTTTGACAGAACTAAAGTTGGAAGTACAAATAAATGAAAATGACTAATTTTCTTTACAAACTATTAATATTTAGTTCATTATTATATGCAATATTTTCAAAAAAATATGCTTTTGATGTTAAATAAGCAATAATATATTTTTAATGAAGCTAAAACTACTCTAAACATAACCTAAAATTTTAAGCAGCTAAGGTCTCTTTCACCGTGCAGCGTCACATATAAATATTTAATTATATTATTAATATATTACTTATCACTGAAAAATGTACACTCTTGAATATATATTTTTGTATACACATATATATTTATTAAATTTATTTTTTTCAATTTATTAATAGTTATTATTAATAATATTCCTGAAACGCACAAATATATTACATGTGCGCATGCGCGAAAACTATAATTTTTGTTCTTACATAATATAGTTTCAATGCGACGAATGGTTTCACTTAGTGCAGTCTCCTTAGTCTTTCTCCCTGTATTAAACATAAATATTTGGCAAAGTACTTTTTGGAAATATATTTTCACGCTCTTTTGATTGGAAATAAGCATTTTGAAAAAAAAGTTTTGACCCAAAAAATCAAGATTAAAAATAAATTTTAATTTTTTTTTGGGGGGGGGGGAAGATACGATTTTTTTAACGAAAGCTGAGGTTTTTTACTAAAAGGACATATGTGTGTGACTGTCCACGACGAAACGTGCCTTAGCTCCCAAAAAATTATGTCGAATTTTAATAGAGTTCGAGTTGCTCTTTCAAGTGCAAACGTCAAAAATACTTTTTACTTGTAGATTTTTTTGTTATAAAAAAAATTTTGTATAAAAAAAAATAATAATCGTATCTTTCCCCTCCAAAAATTAAAATTTATTTATAATCTTAATTTTTTTATGCTTATTTCCAATCGAAAGAGCATGAAAAAACTTTTCCAAAATGTATTTTGCCAAATTTTTATGTTTAATAGTTTAAGAGTAAAAAATTATCGAAATAAACATTACACCGTAAGACCCCTTGATCACTTGACGTGGAATCGCTCATTTAAGGAAAATGAAAAATTATACTTTTTTCACTTACGACAACTCCAGTAATGTCTCCAGATTCAAATTTGCTAATTGCGAGATCTAAAGATTTTTGCATATCAGCATTTATTCTTTGTGTAATTAGTTTATTTAAATCAATACTTCTTCCTAATAATTGCACATGTCTTTGTTTTAATAACGTTTCGTATCTATTCGCTCTCGGATATGGTAATAAATAAGCTCCTAATGTTATGCACTCTACCCTGAATCTTTTATCCAAAAGAATGCTAGCAGCTAATTGTTTATAATGTGCAAATATCTGTTCGCTTAATTTATAAACAAACTGATCAAAACACAAGTTTACCTCAGCCTCAACTTCATCATAAAGAAATTGTTTTCTAAAAATCGTCAACGCGTACAGAGCGCTGTCATTGTACAGATCCAAAGGATATAAAACATACCTGAAATAAATCCATAATTTTTAACATTTAGTTCTAAAATTAGGAGAAGATGTGGTACTTGAAATATTAAATTCAGATAGATTTTAATTGTTTACAGATTCATGTCCACATAGAAACTTGAAGCATACTATCATATTCCTTTACCGTAGAAGGAGATTTGAGGTTATTTAAAAAATAAACATTTTAAAAATACATTAAACAATAAGTAAATATGTAAAAGTTTCTATAATAGTATATTGTGCATCAAGTACAGAAAGAAGCTGTTTTCCGACGAGTGCAAAGTTTGCTGCTCCGAGCGAAGCGAGGGCAGCAATTTGCACGAAGTCGGAAAATCTTCTTTCGTACGTGTTGCACACAGTACTTTGTGCAACACCTGTTTACCGAAAAAAGTTATTTTTATACATTTCTAATCAATAAATATAGTTTTATGTTGATTATAGTGTATATTATACTGTTTACAAAAAAGTGTGTTTATCAAAAGTGTGCGGGAAAGTACACTTTCCTGCACACTTTTAAATGTGCAGAAATTGACCACTTTCTGCTGCATTTATGTCAAAGGAAAGTAGCTCTTTTCCAGCAGGGGTTGCACAAAATATATTTCATTGAAATTAATCCTTTGACTAATTGATTAATTAGTAAGATAAAAAATTTACGAATTAAACCTCGAAGTACTTTTTAATCATTTTAGTTTCATTCTGAAAACCTCATTTTTTCGAAACGATTATTATTTAAAAAATATTCAATCATTTTTAAAATTGATTTTTTTAACCTAAACTCAAATCTTTTCTTTAAAGTGATCCCACTTTCCCAAAACCATTAAAGAAACCTTTGTTTATATGAGCAGTTCCATGTGAAATGATCAACGATTTTTCGACATTGTTAGCAATTTTTTTGAAACTTTTTTCCCTTGAAGCTATAAGGTAAGATATTATAAAGTAAAGACGATTTTGAAAATTTTGAAAAATTGTTAAAAATATTCAAATTTGAAAATTCATGTACTAATTTTTTTAAATTAAGATAACTCCGGTTATTTTCAATATTTTTCAAAAATATTTTTTTAAATTTCTCAGTATAACTAGTACTTTTTAAATAGGGATCATCCATAAATAACGTTACACTGATTTTCGGAATTTTTGACCCCCCCCCCCTTCGTTGCATTTGGTTGCAAATTGCCAACAACCCCCCTAAATGTAACGTTGCAAAAATGACTTATATCCCCCTAAAATAAGAATTATATTATTTTTCTGGATTAATGAAGTAATTTTTCTTATTTCTCATATATTTATTAAAATGAACTCTGATAATGATTTACACAATTTCTGTAGAGACATCTATTACTGGTTTTTCAAAGTAATGTGTCAAAGATGATAAATATGATAATAAGCAGAGTATAGAAATGCGCGCAACGTTACATTTCAAAATCACCCCACCCCCCTTGTTGCAATCAGTTGCATTTTTCAAACCCCCCCTCCCCTAATCGTGTAACGTTATTTATGGATGCTCCCATTATGTACCTGCATACTTTAAAAAAGGCCCACAATTCCCAGAATGCTTCATTTTACAAAAAGCTTTGTATTATTTTTTCATTTAAATTTCATGCAAAATTTTCGTTTTGAAGTCAAAGTAAAAAAAAGTAGAATAAATATTTGAAAATAAAAAAATCGGATGATCAAACATTAAAATATTGTTAAATAATGGAGGTGACCCACTATTCCTCAATTTCCCCTATGATTATTTTTAAATAATTAATTAACTTCTTAAAACATTCTTTTGAGACTTTATTATTGTGCTCACGAGCACAATTCGGCACAAATTTTTTTATTTATTATCCTTATAGCTACAAGGAAAAAAAGTTTTAAAAAAATTACTAACAATGTCGAAAAGTTGTCGATCATTTCACATGGAATTGCTCATATATCAAATTAAAACTCTACTCTGTAGGATAGATATTATACGGCCGTGTTCTTCTTTTTTTTAATAGCTTTAACTAGACCGGCTAATTCTTGATATTTAAGTGCAAGTAATTTTTATTTTTTTGATATTTTAATGTTACTTGTAGATGTATTCTATTTTCTTTCTTAGATTGAACTCTCTTGGAAGTTCCAGTGTAATAATTCTTCTGAAACCCTTGGCTCAATTGAAATTAACGTCTTACTCTTTTTTGCTGAGGAACAATAACTGTTACTCCAAAATTGGGAATACAATACATTAATGCTTATATGATTTTAAAAATTGCAAGTTTTATGCAGTCATTAATCCCTAACAGTTATTACGGATATTTTTCTCAGCCACTGTTGGAATTTCATGGCCAATCATGTATCAGAAAAACTCATTAAACTTTCAGAAATAAGAAGTTGCTCCCTAGCTTCAAATTCATTTTCATGAATTATACTCTTAAAGGGGAAACAACATTAGGTGGTTAAAAAAATTTATTTTTTTAATTACATAAATTGATAGTATAACTATAAATTTAAGAGTATGCTCAAAAAATTTCAAAGCGAAATGCGAAGTCTTTTATGTGCTAGACGTATAAAAAATTATGAAAATTCAAATTAATTATTCTAATACTTTTAAAAATATTAATTTTGATTATTTTCAGTTGCATTGAGGCTTATACTTTAGAAAAAATAATTCAAAATGTAAAAAATTTGTTTAAATTCAAATAAAAATTAAAAGTGCTACACATCCCGCAAGTAAAGAAATCTTATCAGAGCCTTAAGCAGACATAAAAGCCTTAGTTTTTGTTAAAGTGGATCAAAATTCGAACAATGTTTCTAGCAGTAATAAAATGATGTTGAACTGTCATTGAATTTTAAATAATCTTCAAATGTGATTACTGCCTTAAATTCACTGTGGGTAGGAACATTTCGGAAAGTTTTAGTAAGTTTTTAAATTTATTTTTCCTTAATATCTCCCCAGAGTAAAGCGTATTTTAAATTTAAATTCATTACATGCAGGACCAACATTCATACATTCTCCCTTGTTCAATTCTATCTTTCTGTATTCGTTCAAGTACCTAAATCTTCCATAAATTATTTGCAAGAAGTTATAAATATTTTACACAGTTTTAGAGTGTCCAGAGTAGTTTGCAATTCAAAACATTCTTAAAAGCTATTTAATTCTCATGAGTCTTAGTATCTAGGGATTTTAGAAGTCAATGGTTGTAGCTCGGGTAGTGAAATTCCTTGGAATACGATCATTGATAATAATAAACATTCTTAGTACGGATTAATACACTACTAGTCAAAATTTATTTATTAAAAATTACTTTGCTTAATTTGTATGGATCTACTAAAAATAATCAATCAATAATCAAATTCACGTGTAAATACACGATCAACAGTAGTGTGCCACTTATAGTATTATATAGATAAACACTTATTTTAATAAGGAAAAAAAATATCCGAAATTGTTTACTATCTAGACACTCAGACATAATTAAACTTACTCCATCATTGATGGCTCTTTACTTCTTAAAATATGATCAGTTAAAATCCAAGGCATAGACATTTCAATAGGAAACTGAAAGAAAAATAAAGTCAAACAAATTATTTTAAACTTACAAACTATCTTAAGACATAGTTATTTTATAAAAAATGTATAAAGACATTCACATAAAAAATAACTACTTAGATAGAAGTTGTTAAATATATAAAAGTAAATTATATTTTGGGGTGTACTTCCGTTTAGTGGTTACCTCAAATTTTTCTAACACTTAGTATACTATCGTATTTTAATGTGCTGATTGCGAAAATAATAGTGAAAATTGGCTCAAATTTGATTTTCATGGTAAAAACCATAAAAAAACACAATAAAATTGTGTATTTTTGCGTTTAACTCGTAAAAAAGCGAAAATTTTAATTGTTTACTCTGAAGAGAGCTGATACTTTGTGAATTTAGATAGGGAGTCAAATTGACTTTCTACTTGGTCAGTAACTTGATGTGATATGTAGTCTATTTTATAGCACTGCTTTTAAAGCAGAAATTGACTTCTTTGATTCAATAGCGATGCTATAAAATGAACTACATTTTGTATTAAGTTAATGACTTTTACTTTTGAAAGTATGTGAATATGCGTGCTATAGATTTAATAGCATTTTTTTCTCAGTGTAGAAGTAACCCAACCCAGAACCAAAACCCGTTCCAGCGTTTTTAAAAAAAGTCCTTTTTTCTAGGTGCCAGTAAAACACCACTCAGAGGAGGGCGAAGCCCGCTGCATCTAGTTTCCTTGCACGTTTTAATGTAGAATGGGAGTTAAATTGACTTTCTAGTCTGTACGAGAAGGTACTCAACCCAGAACCAAAACCTCTTCCAACGTGTATTGGTATATTGTTGTATAATCTATATCTTTGGTTATAAAAATTTTTCAAAATTTTGCATTTTTTATGAGTTAAACGCAAAAAATCAATTTTATTTTTATTATTATTTTTGTGATCGGCGCATCATAATACATAAAAAAACTGTATTTTTATAATTATTTGTCCTTTCATGTGAGAGTATATTTTAAGTACTCTTTATCGAATTTTATGGTAATATTCCACTAATTACAAAGGGGGAAAGTCGTCCATGAAAACTACTAAAAATTAGTAAAACTTTACTATTTTTTAGGAGAAGTTTACTAATTTCGATTTAGGGAGTTGCTTCTTCTAGAAGGCATAGTTTGGAAGTAAAAAATTAGAAATATATGCTCCGTAACGGAGTTCAAAATCGATATTTTAATCCAAAAAATACTCCCACATTGCTCCTTTAAAGCAACACAGAACTGAGTTTTTTCTCCTAACCTTGTCATATTTCGTATTATACATTTTTTTATTTAAAATCCAATGTTTGAAATTTAAACATAATTTCCAATCATCAGGGCGCCGTATTTTTTTAATTATTATTCTTCGTGTATACAACTTTTCGGGTTTTTACATATCTTACAACCCCAATGTCAATTCTCCAAATTTCCTCAGCTTCCCTAATTCCTCCCTATTTGCAGTTCTTAGCCGACTTTTATTAGAAGTAAGCATATTCACCTGGCCCCCTCTGGATATAGTTAAGAAAAACTATTGAAACCTTAACTGAGTACAGTCGATTTATCGACACCGAGTCTTGGATCCATAAATTCGAAGTCTCGAATATTACACAAGTTCTCGACGTTCAAATCTCTTGCTGAGATTATCTCACGTGCCCGAAAAATCCCATGCTAATGGTACTCTTGGTGGCCCCTTTCGAGTTACGTGTTCACAAAAAGGCATCTACACATAGACACATCTAGTAAGAAGGAATTGAAAAAAATAAAAATTTTTAACTTATGACAGAAAAGTTTAAATTATTAATTTCTCTGAATTCCGTTTTAACCACTTCCGTTTCTAGACAAAGAGTTTTTGAAGTGAATGTCAATCAATTCCGTTTTAATATCTCGTAAATTTTTAATTTTTCTGAAATTTACAAGCTAAACAATTTACAAGATAAATACTTCTGGGTAGCTCCATGCCTAAAAAATCAAAGTTGTACCCTAGTTCTTCCATTTTGTTGAAACTTCGAAATTTTGAAGTGAAATACATGCCACTAAAAAGCTTCAATTCGATTTTAAAAATTTTTTTTAAATTTTGGATTTACGAGGTTTTTAAATTTTTTTGAAATTTTGAAAATGGTATATCTTTAAGGGAAATGAATGAAATTTAATGAAATTTTCAAGGAATGCTTATTATTTACAGACAATTTAAGAAAATATTTCAGAAAAAAAAATTTTTTTTAAATAAATTATTAAAAAAATAATTTTTAAATAAAATTTTTTTTGAAAAGTGCCATTTTTTTAATAATAATGATTCGATTCCCACTTATTTCACGAGTATTTTCCAAAAAGAAAATCGATGGAGGATGGATTAAACTAATGTTCAAAGTTATTTATAAGTCGTGAATTTTAACCGAATTCGATTTTTCCTTTTGGAGAATGTCATTATTATTGTTAATTACTATTTACAGAATAGTATACTTAAAAGATGCAGTTTTCTCTTATCATGCAAATTTACCAAACTTTTTTGATATGCTGATTTACATTAAAAATAAAATTATATTTTAAACAAAACTAAGAACAATAATTTATTTAATTATTAATTAACTTTTATTTAGGCATGATAAGAAAATACTGCATCTTTTAAGTATACTATTCTGTAAATAGTTAGTAATTAACAATAATAATTTGTTTAAATCTTGCTTAAACAATAATAATTATGTTTAAATCTTGCTTAAACAATAATAATTATGTTTTAAATTTTCATTGGTATTTATGTTAGGTCCGGTAAATTGCAAAATTAGAATAAAATACACCTCTCTAGGTACAATATGTAAAAAGTTAGTAATTAATAATAATAATAATAATAATAATAATAATAATAATTTGTTTAAACAAATATAAATTTAAAAATTGCACAGTATTCCTACGAATTTATAGCCTGACATTCTCCAAAAAGAAAAATCGAATTCGGTTAAAATTTACGACTTATAGGTGACTTTGAACATTAGTTTGTATGTAGGGTTTAGCCGGAAAATGCGCTTTTTACGGTTGCGCGCAAGAACAAAAAATTCTGTATATCCTAAAGTTTCAGACCCTCCATCGATTTTATTTTTGGAAAATACTCGTGAAATAAGTGGGAATCGAATCATTATTATTAAAAAAAAAATAAAAATGGCACTTTTCAAAAAATTGTTTATTTAAAAATTATTTTTTTAATAATTTGGTTTAAAAAAAATTTTTTTTTCTAAAATATTTTCTTAAATTGTATGCAACAACCCCCCTAAATGTAACGTTGCAAAAATGACTTATATCCCCCTAAAATAAGAATTATATTATTTTTCTGGATTAATGAAGTAATTTTTCTTATTTCTCATATATTTATTAAAATGAACTCTGATAATGATTTACACAATTTCTGTAGCGACATCTATTACTGGTTTTTCAAAGTAATGTGTCAAAGATGATAAATATGATAATAAGCAGAGTATAGAAATTCGCAACGTTACATTTCAAAATCACCCCCCCCCCTTGTTGCAATCAATTGCAATTTTCAAACCCCCCCTCCCCTAATCGTATAACGTTATTTATGGATGCTCCCGGTACAACTTTGATTTTTTAAGCATGGAGCTACCCTTCTAAAATACAGTATAGTTATAGTTACAGTTTAAAGAGCTGGGCACACAAGATGATTGTCTCCGATAATGAAAATTAAGGGTTCAAATCTTTGGATTGGCAAACTTTTTTTCACTTAAAATATTAAAACGGCATTCAAAAGAATTAAACTTAGCTTCTTTTCGGCTTTTTCAAATGGAAACGAAAAAAATTGATCAGAAACAGAATTCTTAAATCCGGATTTTTATTAATTCCTCTATTCTTACTGGGCACTCACACATACATCCAGAAATTTGTTCAGAGTTTCATATAAAACATTCTAATATAGAGGAAATTTTGTTTAAAGCTTTTTAAAAAATTCTATAAATTAAACAACTACAAAGCTCCCTACACAAGGAAGCAAAATGCAATATAAACAGTAGAAATAATAATAATAAATATTGTTGCTCCTTCAAAATCCTCTAGAATTACGGACAAAAGACTATGGTTGGAAAATTAACAGGTACTTGGTTTTTATTTACTAATATCAATTCATAATTATCAATAAAAACACAGGCACACAAAAAAAGTTGTCTGTTTTTTGAACCAGACATACATATCTTATAGTATTTTTGCCCGCTGAAAACGAATCTGAAGTCAGAATTGCTCCATCACCCTCTGTTCTTTTTTTAAATACCTACCCTTAAATTTACAAAATAAAATTTTAATGTAAAAAAATAAAAAACCACTTTGTTTTTCAAAATAGAACAATAAATTTATGTACTTCTTTATTAACAACGCAAAAGCATTTGCAAAATTGCTCCATCACCCTGTTTTTCAAATTAAAATAACTACCCCTAATACGTAAAAATCAAAATGTATAATAAAAAATAAAAAACTACAACAAATTGCTTTAAATTATATTGAGAATTAAAACATCACAATTTGTTTTTGTTAAATTAAAATTAAAACCAATTTGTTGTGGTTTTTCATTTTTTTTGTTATACATTTTGATTTTTACATATTAGGGGTAGTTATTTTAATTTGAAAAAACAGAGGGTCATGAAGCAATTTTGCAAATGCTTTTGCGTTGTTAATAAAGAAATACATAAATTTCCTGTTCTGTTTTGAAAAACAATGTGGATTTTCATTTTTTTTACTTTAAACTTTTATTTTGTAAATGTAAGAGTTGGTTTTTCAATTTAAAAAAAACAGAGGGTGATAAAGCAATTTTAACATTGCTTTTGAGTTGTTGAAAGAGAAGTACATAAATTATTTGTTCTATTATGAAAAACAATGTCGTTTTTCATTTTTTTACCTTAAAATTTTATTTTGTAAATTTAAGGGTTTAAATCCTCTCTGTTTTAAAAAAAACAGAGGGAGATGGAGTAATTTTGACATTGCTTCTGAGTTGTTGAAAAAGAAGTACATAAATTTATTGTTCTATTTTGAAAAACAATGTGGCTTTTAATTTTTTTATTATACATTTTGAATTTTTATATATTAGGAGTAGTTTTTTCAATGTAAAAACATAGTGGATAATAAAGTAATTTTGATATTGCTTTTGAAATGTGGAAAGAGAAGTACATAAATTTATTTTGTTGTTTTGAAAACCAATGTGGGTTTTTTGTCCTTTAATATTATAATTTTTACATTTTAGGGGTAGTTTTTTTGATTTAATAAAAAACAAAGGGTGTTTAAGCAATGTTGACATTGTTTCTGAGTTGTTGCAGCAGAAGTAGATAAATTTATTGTTGTGTTTTAAAGAGGAATCTGTGATTCAATTTTTTTACTTTAATCTTTGATGTTAAGGGTAGTTTTCTCGATTTAAAAAAAACAGAGGGTGATGGAGCAATTCTGACTTCAGATTCGTTTTCAGCGAGCAAAAATACTATAAGATATGTATGTCTGGTTCAAAAAAGAGACAAATTTTTTTGTGTGCCTGTGAAATGATTCGTTTTACGTTGATTAAAAACTATCGTTAATGTTTGAAAATTGTAATTCGAAGATTTAATGCTCCTTTTCAGCTTTTTGCGAAACCGCTTTTTGAGCACATCGAACTTCTTTTGACTCAGTTTTTGACGCACTTTCAATTGGTTATAAGCATATCGGAAACTGAATAGTCCCCAATATTCAGAATTTTATTTTCTTTAATGTTTTAACTTACGTTCCCCAGCCTAATGGTACACTTGTGTTGAATTACCAAGAAGCGACATAAATTAACGTGATTTTCCTGGAATTTTTCTGAAATACCTGAATTATTGTTGTCAGTGTACACTAAATTATCGGGTCGCACTTATCGATAGAGACCTAAAATGGTTAAAAATCTGCAACGATCGTTTCTTGGAAAATATAAAATATTATGACATAAATTTAAGAAATTTATTTTTTACCATAAGTACACACGACGAGTATTTTATTGTAATTATTTAGAAAAATATATTTTTAGAAAGTTAAATATGAGCAGTTTCAAACATCCCAAACTGCAACGACCTTTTCTAGAAAACAACAAAACAAAATAATTTTTCTATGTAACTAACTTAATTTTAATAAAAAAAGAAATAATAAAATTCATAACACAGAAAATCAACAATAAAAAACTTTAATATATGTAAACTGTTTTGTATGGCAGTTTGTTACAAGTAGTGTTCTAAGTCGGTTATATTACCCATAGAATATTATCGAAAACGAAAATATTACCGACAATATACACTACCGGTCAAAATTGAGAGACCACCCACTTTCAGGCAAATGAAAAACGTTTCAAAACATAAAATTTATGATATCTAAAATTTTGTTCTGTTTATATTTTGAAAGATGATAAAATTTTGAAAAGAACAATATATTTTAGAAGTCATTTAGCAAATATATAATTTAGATATTTTTAAAAAATCGTCATTTTCAATGTTTTAGAAAAATTTGAATAACTTCAAAAATAATTAACGCTTTTAATTGATCTTAGGCTTAATTTAAAGATTATTTACTACACTATTAGAATTACTTATAACCATTATCGTATAATTTTTTCTTAGAAAATGCAAAGTTTCAGAGATGGACCAAAAAAATTCAAAAAATTTAGAACAATATAATTAACAGAAAAATAATGTTTAAAATTCAAACATATTTTTTAAATTAAATTCTTTGGAAAAATCTACACAATATTATGTTTTATATATTTTTTAGAATAGTTCTTAGTACAGAAAAATTGTTTACAACTTTTTGAATTTTCTTGGTCCATCTTTGACGGTTTGCATTTTCTAAGAAAAACATTACACGTTAATGCTTACAAGTAATTCTTATAGTGTAGTAAATGACCTTTTCATAACGCAGTGCAAAAAAGGGCACTTTTTTGCACCTTGTTATGAAAAATATCGTTCGTAACTTGTGCTAGCAGTTGTTACGAAATATACTATTAAAATAAGCCTAAGATCAATTAAAAGCGTTCATTATTTTTGAAGTTGTTCAAATTTTTGTAGAACATTGAAAATGACGATTTTTTAAAAATATCTAAATTATATATTTGCTAAATTACTTCTAAAATATATTGTTCTTTTCAAAATTTTATCATCTTTTAAAATATAAACAGAACAAAATTTTAGATATCATAAATTTTATGTTTGGAAACGTTTTTCATTCGCCTAAAAATGAGTGGACTCTCAATTTTGACCGTTACTGTAACCCACGATGAAATTCTCCGAGAATTTGAGAGAATGTGACATAACCTCACTTTTGTCATTACACTGTGGTAAATTCGATTGTCCGACGTTGTGTTTTTATTTAGTAGTTGCAAAAACAATTAAATTCTTCTGTAAATTTTGTAAACAAGAATGTGCCACAAATGCTGTATATTAAAGGTACTTGCACAGCTCTACTGACTGCAGGTTGTCATGATAACACATAAGAGTAAGAGAGTCAGAAAATTCAAATTAAATGGTTTTTCTCTCTTACTCTCGCAGCAGAGCTGAGGGAGAGCCTTTATTCAAAAATAATTTCAAAATATTTATTTAAAAACTTTTTTAATTCATTGCATATAATGTTAAATATAATCCTTATTCTTTTTTATATATGTCTATATCAAAAGTATCTAAACTTTTATTCGCACTAAGTTACCCATATTTTATAAACCTTTTAAACGTAAATGACATTAAATTTACAAGTCAAAAAATATATGGTTTTACTTTTTTATTTACATATATATACAACTTAAAGAATTCTTTTAGATAAAAGTAATCATCGCAATTGTGCTCTCTAAATCTAAATGTGAAATTTCACTTATTCTATCTTAAAAGTCGTCCTCTCGATCAATAAGTGCATATACACTTGTAAATAAGTGAATTTTTCACTTATTTTGAGTGAAATTTCACTTAATGCAAGGGTATATGCAAAAAGACGGCGGATCCAAAAAACGGCTTTTGAGTCAGCGTCATCATGCTTATAAGTGGAACCTCAAAAACTGGGAAATTTCCAACTCCCTTTTTTTATAAGAGAAATTCTGAATAAAAACACCTTTTTGCATATTTTGGGGGAAAAGTACTCTAAAGAAAGGGGTCGGGAAGAAAATTCCACTCTTTTGAGGTTCCACACCTAAAGAAATATCAAACAAAGAGAATAACACTTTGTTTTTGGTTTTATCTGTTTTAGACAGTTTAGAACCGATCTTACCACCGAAAATGAGCATTTTCGAAAATGGCTTAGGGTAAGTGTGCCAATTACTGCAAATGCCCCAACTACTGTCAGTTTGAATAAAAATGATGATTTAAAATATTTAGTATGAATATAATTTTTGTAATGAAATAATTAATTTTATTTATAATATTATTTAAATAATTACAATGAAAATAACCATATAAAAAATAGTTTTATAATTTTTATATTAATTTCAAATATGCAAGTGACAAAAATGGCTAATTTTACTTCAGAGATTTGTGGACATGCCATGTACGCGTTGTGGAAAAGTATTTATATTTTTGTCTTTCAAGAAAAAATACTTATTGCAATAGTATTCTTCGCTTTAAAAATAAATAATTTTTCAAAATATCTATAATAAAACATAAAAAATTAAGTATTTTAACCTTTTTTTATTGAAACAATATTTGAGACATTATTTTCCTCTTTTCCCCAATTACTGTCAGTCGCGAAAAATGTGTGACATAACCATGCAAACTTGACATAAACGTCAACGCTATGGGTCTCACGTGAGATTGAATTTTTGCTTAGCTTAGTTTAGTTTTAGCTTTTAGGTTTTAAACAATTATAAAATAAGTACAATGAGTAACCGAAAGAAAAAAAATGTTCCAAAGAAG
>CM065484.1:20771595-20906194 GCA_032873175.1 Leptopilina drosophilae | reverse complement strand
GGGAAGTTGGCAAATGGCATCTACCCAGCAAATTGGTGGAAAAACCCATTCTCAATATGATTAGAGATAAGGTGACTCCACTCTACCTCTTTGACAAGAAGTATAGAATAAGTATACCTAATAAAGAGGATTGGCATGATGGGCCGGCCCTTCTTCCCAGAGATGCTATTATCTGGTATACGGACGGATCGCAGGGAAGAATTGGCGCAGGCGCAGGTGTCTATCAAGAAGCAGTGGGGGTAGCTCTCGCATATAGTTTGGGAACCATCACTACTGTTTTACAATCCGAAATTGTAGCGATTCTCTACGGTGCTTTTGAGGCTCTAGAGCGTTGCCAGGATAGAAATATCTATATTGCCTCGGACAGCAAGGCAGCCATTTGCGCTTTTTAACGATATGTTACGACATCCCAACTGGTCGGAGAGTGCCACGAGGCGCTCAACAGGCTAGCTGGAATTAACCGTGTTACCCTCATCTGGGTCCCAGGACACTGTGGAATTAAGGGTAATAACGTAGCGGATGAACTAGCCAAAGAAGGCGCTAGGAAACGATTTGTCGGACCAGAACCAATAGTTGGTGTCTCCAACAAGTGTCTGACTTTGGAATTTTAACAATGGCGGACACTAGAGCACCAAAAAGAGTGGCGGGCAGCTGCAGGTTGTAGACAGGCCAAAGCACTCATTGGGGAAAACTTAAATCCTAAAAGAGCGCCGGATTTCCGCAAGCTTAATAGAAAAGAGGCGAAAATCATAACAGGTTTGTTAACAGGCCATAGAGATTTACGCTATCACAGGCATAAGATGGGCATCGTCGATGATTCCAAATGCCGTAAATGTTGTGAGGAAAACGAAACCTCAGCTCACATTCTGTGTCGATGCCCTGCTTTGGTGAGGGAACGATATCAGATTACAGGTTGTTACTTCCTTGAGGAGACAGCAATCGCTATTAAAGGACTGGCCGCGGTCCTGTTTCTATGGAAGGGGCTTTGGGCTTAGGTCAGGCGGTTTAGTAGGACTTTGGGGACGTAAAGGGATTATCCAAGCGTCAGCGGCTGCTAAGCGGCTGCAACCCTAATAGTTAATAATAATAAACCCTCCGTCACACACCTAGGGAGGGATTCCCTCTACGGTTTTAATAACTTTTGTTTTCCTCATTGCAAAATAAAATCAGTTTCTATACCTTTAGACAATTTACTCCTCAACACATTTCTAAAAAAACATTTAGTTTAAACATAATTAATATTTAATTATGAAGCTTCAAAGCTAGAAAAAACTCGAAAAAGTGAGGTTATGTTGAATAAAAAAATCAAGTTTTCAAAAAAATTTTTGTTCCACTGTTGGTTAATGGCAAAATTATATTATAAATATAATTAAAATAAACTATTTTATGATTTTTTTGCTTATTTGTTAATGTTACATTATTTTTACATGTAAAGTCAAATTCCTTCGAAGATGTGCATTCGTGTAATTAATTATTATTTTTGAGACCGAAAATTAATTCTATTAATTTTAGAATTTAGAATAATTTACTACATATTTGTAAGTTTGTGTTTAAATTAAATTTTTGTTGATTTCTTTGTTTATGCTATAATGTCGCTTATTTTACAATGTGGTGAGGGATTCCCTCTAAACCTGTGAAAGTCATAATTTTTTTCAAGGTGTGTGACGGAGGGTTAAGGGGAGATTACACTGATTTTTTTCAAAAAACCGAAAAAAAATTTCCTTTATTTTTGGTTAGTATAATTATCTAAGAAAAAATACGGGAAAAATTGTCTAAAGCGATAAAAATAATCTCCCGAGCAGGAGGGTAGGACAAACATCCCTCTCCTCAGTGGTGCAACACTGAAAATTGAATTTTAAAAATGGATTTTTTCAAAAAAGTCTAGAGGCTTTATTTTTTAACCGATTACAATAACGTTTTTTTTAAATTAAAGCTTATAAAATTTAGAAAAACATTGTTTAGTCCGATTTTTAAATTTGTATTTGTTTATATTAATTTTTTTATTGAAAAGTTGAATAAAAGTAACAATTTTGGGAAAAAATTGTTCTATCTTCAAAATAATTGAATATTTTTTATTCAACACAAAAAAAATTAATGTTAGGGTATTCCTTGATCATAAAAAGTGTACAAGTAAAATTATAACATTATAAACAAATTAATTTAACGAACATTATAAGTTATAACAAATCATGAATTCAGACAATGCCTTTGATTGATTTTACTAAAATTTGTTACTCGCGGGTTTGCGGGGTCACTGATGACGAATCTGATGTTAGTGTTTCAAAATTCAAAATGGTTGATTCAATATAGCGGATGAGTTTTTACAAAATTGGTTAATTTTTTCTAAAACTTGTCACTCGGGGGTTTTCGGGGTCGCTGATTCCAAATCTGTTGTCAGTTTTTCAAAATTTTAAGAATTAAAAATGGGGGATACACTTAAGCAGAAGATTTTATTAAAAATCAGTCCAATTTGTTGAAAATTCGATACGTGTGAATTTTTTGGACGATTGATTGAGAACATCTAATCATATTTTGGAAACTCAAAAACTCCTGAGAAACAAGATTTAAGTAAATTTGACCATTTTTTTAAAAACAATTTTTAACCAACAATTTTCAAGTGAATCTGGTAAAGTAAAAAAGTCTTTCATTATATTTGATCTATCATTTAAAATTTTTGGAAACTGATATAAAATTCGTAATCAGCAACCCCGAAAATCACCGAGAAACAAATTTCAGCAAAATTCATCGAAGGCAGTGTCCGAATACATAATTCGTTATAGCTTTCAATGTTTGTTAACTTTATTTGATTATAATGTTCAAAATTTTATCTGTACAAATTTTTTTGATCAACGAGTACCCTTACTTTTATTTTTTATAATTTTAAATAAAACACTCGGTTGTATCAACGAGAAGACGAATTTCTTTGAAAATTGAGATTCTTGTTCAGCTATGCGTAAAATTTACAAAAAGTGATGATAGTCTTGTGAGGATAAAATAGGGTAGTTAAGATTCTGAAGTTCGATTAGTTTTGCGTGAATTAAAATTAGAGAATGGAAGGCAGAAAGTATACCGAGCGAGAAAAAATAGTTTACAGAAAAATAAGGCTCACTTTTTACGGATATAGTCATACATCTGCCAAAAAACAGAAAATACGAGTACTTCGGCCAAAAAAATCAAATCCGGAAATCCTGATTTTGCGTTACTGTATTTGAATCAGCGTTGTAGTTTTATTCACTGGTCTTTACTTTTGACCTTGCAGAAAAATGTTATATGCAAACATTGTAAAAAGGATTTGAACTTTTGTAAAACTAATGTGAAAGGTGTTGGATTTGACTTAGTGGTAAAATGTGATTGTAATAATTCTTTAAAAATTCCTTCTTCTCCACAAATTTATTCGGGTTATGAGATTAACCGTAGATTAGTGTATGTGATGCGTTTACTTGGGGTCGGGTTAAATGGTTTATTGAATTTTTGTGGCCTGATGGACATTGCTCATGCTGCATTTAGTCTCTCAAATTATTATCAATGTTTGGAGCATATTTATATTGCCGTGAGTGCCGTTTGTGAAACAGTGTTCAAAAAAGCCGCCAAGGAAGAGCAAGAGAAAAATAAAGAAAAAGGATTTCCCGAGAATAAACGTACCGCTTCCGGCGATGGTTCGTGGCCCAAGCGAGGTTTTACATCTTTACTCGGCATCGTCAGTTTAATAGGCAAGTTCTCGAATAAAATTATTGACGTTATTGTGAAATCAAACATTTGCTAGGCGTGTAATACTTGCAAGCTACCACATGACACGCCAGAGTTTGATGCTTGGTTTACGGATTACGATGAAAAAAGAGAATGTAGTGCTAATCACGAAGGAAGTGATGGACTTATGGAAGTCGAAAGGGTAAAAGAAATGTTCGCCAGGTCCATCGAAAAATATGGGGTCATGTACAAAAATTATATTGGAGATGGGGATGCAAAAACGTTTAAGCAGGTCAAAGCTAGTAAGCCGTATGGTGATAAGTGTATTATTAAAAAAAGGAATGTGTTCTGCATGTAAAAAAACGTTTATATAAACGAGGAAAAGAAGCAAAAAAGGAACTCTCCAAAAAAACAAGCTAAAAAGGGAAGCTTAAAAAGCGGCAGAAAACAGAGTGGAACAAAATTGCAATAAGAGAAAGAACCCCCAAAAGAAGGAACCTGTTATAAAGCTCTTACAGCTGACTGAGGCTTATTTGGCTAAATTGTCTTCATATTATCAAAAAACTGTGCTTGACTACTCTAGCTCTGTTCCAGCCATGAGGAAGGCAATATTAGCAACGCTTTATCACAAGTGCTCCACCGATAAAAAACCGGATAACCAACATTGCCCAGCTGGATTGGATTCTTGGTGCGAATGGCGTAAAGCCGAGCAAATAAAGATTTGAAAAACTTTAAGCACCCCATTGCCTTTAGCCAAGAAGTAAAAAAAATTCTTTATTTCCTTGACAATGCTATGGCCATCACCTCCAATCACATTCTCTATATTTTTCCTGTAATCTACATGTGAAAATACGTATCTGTACCAAATTTGAGCTCTTTAGATCAAATAGTTTAGCCGCTAGAGGGGACACGATTTGGCTACGGATACAAGAGTCTCACCAATAGGGTTCCGTTGGTACACCGTAGGTGTACGGAACCCTAACAATTGACATCAGATTCGTAATTAGCGACCCCAAAAACCCCCGAGTAACAATTTTAAAGTCAATTGCGTTAGTTTTTAAAAAAACGTTCGCCATATTTGATCCGCAATTTTGAATTTTAAAAAAACTGACGTTAGATTCGTAATCAGCGACCCTGAAAACCCCGAGTAATGATTTTCTAGTGAATTTGATAAGTTTACATTTTTTTATTGATCTGTATGATATTTGTTATTAAAAATTTTACTTTAAAGGACCAAATGTACAAAAATTTTACCTGAACTTTGACAGAATTTTTTAGTATAAAAACGAAGAGATAAAAATTTTGAAATAAACATTTCTTAAAGTTCTAAAACCGCTCTTTTGAATGCTAGAATAAAAAATATTGTAAATTCATAAATAAACAAATTGCATACAATTAATTAATAAAAAACACGATTTTTTAAAAAATTTTATTTAGAAATCACATTTTTTTATAATTTATGGCAAAGAAATACATCTCAAAAGTATAATTATCGCTGATTAAGAATATAATTGTAGTTTTCATAAATTTAAAATGGCTGATCCAATATGGCGGACATTTTTCTCAAAACTTCATCGAATTCACTTGAAACTGATTACTCGGGGGTTTTTGGGGTCGCTGATTACAAATAGATTAGTAATGTTTAAAAATTCTAAATGCCGGATCCAATATGGCGGACTTTTTTTCCGAAACTTCTTCGGGTTCACTTAAAACTGGTTAATCTGGGGTTTTTGGGGTCGCTGATTACAAATATAATAGTAGTTTTCAAAAATTGAAAATTGCGGATCCAAGATGTAGGACTGTTTTTTCGAAACATTATTGAATTCACTTGAAACTGGTTACTCGGGGGTTTTGGGGTCGCTGATTACGAATATGATAGAAGTTTATAAAAATTCAAAACGGCGGACTTAATATGATTGACATTTTTTCAAAATTTCATCGGATTCCTTTGAAAGTGGATACTCTGAGATTTTTGGGAATGCTGATCATATTTTGCAAGTAAACGTTAACGTAGATTTTAAAGTCTAATTATTTTTCAATTTTTACTTTTTTGAAAATTTGTTTTCTTAATACGGTTTTCTATTTTTAAATTCACTTCTCTTGATTAAATTTAAAACATTCTTTGCAAAAGTATGCTTTGCACATATTGCAATTTAAAAATGTTCTAATGTCACAATCTGAAAATGCTTTAGGCAATGCAGTTGATAAATTAGTCAAAAAAAAACTTATTTATTATTTTAAAAAAAATAGTTAGAAAAAAGGATATTGGTAATCCTAAAGACAAGAAATTAAAAACAATGTAAAAAAGTAAATATTGCTCTAATGACAGCTGCAATATTAAAACATTCTTACAGTGCAATTTGTGCAAATCATACTTTTGCAAAAAATGTTTTAATTTTATTCATAATAAGTGAATTTAAATATAGAAAACTGCAATGAAAAAAAATAAAAGAGCTTTAAGAAATATTTATTTTTAAATTTTTATCTCTTCGTTTTTATACTAAAAAGTTCTGTCAAATTAAGGTAACATTTTTGTACATTCGGTCCTTAAAGGGTTAAACGCGTTTTTCTGAAAACTTCCTATTTTCAACTTGTTTACACTCTCATTTTTACACTTTTCAACGAAATAACTTGCAATTTGGACAGCATGTTCCTTGAATGTGTAGTTTTCGTGTATAAGATTTTTAAGATTCATTAATATTTAAAAAAGTTATAAACAATTTAATTTGCAAAGTTATTAGAAAAAAATCCAAAAGTCTGATATTTGGTTATTTTTCAATAAATTTTTTTATCCTAGTTTACACGATAGCGATAATGGTATAGATTAAGAAAATTTTTGGTTTTTTCGTTTTAGATTAATTGTTGCAGATAAAAATGTAAACAACTTGTAGATAGGACCACTTTCGGCAGCCATTTTGTAAGACTTTATTAAAAAATGTTTTTTATTACTATATAACACTTGTGTTTTATTGTAAAAAAAGTTTGAGTGATAGATACTTATTTTACTATAAAAATTTTTTTTTGAAAAAAACCTTCAAATCAGTGTAATCTCCCCTTAAGGCGGTGTCAAAGTCAATTGGGTTTTTGCAATGAGCTTCAATGGGAAAATCGCATCGACTTTGACACCGCCTTAAGGGGATCCCACATACCGACAATGCAGATCTAAAATGGCTAAAAATCTGCAACGACCGTTTCTTGGAAAATATAAGATATTATGACCTATAAATTTGACAAACTCACTTTTTAACGTAAATACACAGGATGAGTATTTCATTTTTTGTAATTATTGAAAAAAAATTATTCATAAGAAATTAAATATAAACAGTTTTCCTGTAACAGGTCTTTTGACAACAGCTCAAACTGCAACGACCATTTCTCGAAAACAACGAAACAAAATAATTTTTTTATTTGGGAAATTTAATTTAGTAGGAAAATACACAGGATGAGACTTATTTGCCATTCAGAAATAAATAAAAAAACTGATAGATCATAATATCTTATATTTTCTTATTTTTTATCTTTAGGCAAATGTCCAATTGCCATTCAAAATTTTTTCAATGATGAATCGTCCGAGTTATGGTTACTTCTTATTGACAATCAGGCTGCATTATTTTCTAATACTGTTGTTAATGTGGAAGGACAAAAAGTAACAATTATGGAACAATGCGACAAAAATTGAATTTTTTAACTAAAGTGGGACAAATAAATGAAGATTGGTTTAAATCACAAGTAAAATTGTTTTATAACAACTGTCTAAATTATTTAGTCAGTTGGTCCGAAGATATAGAAATCGGTAGTAGCTTTAATTGGGTAGTTTTATCTTCAGTTCCAAAATGGGAAGAGGTATCGGTTACTCATGAGCAAATGGTGCTTACATTGAATCTTCAAATAAACGAAAATGATTTATTTGACGAAGTTTCTTATGTAAGTGAATATGCTTTAAACGAAGTTGATAAGTGGATCGAAGAGAACTTGCTGTTGACCAAAGATGGGTTGAAATATTTCAACACTTTCAGACAAATCATGTGCCTTATTCAAATATTATTAAACTTGTTGAATATAGTTTATGTCTTTCTGGAACAAATGCTTCAACTGAACGAGTTTTTTCCGGAATAAATAAAATCTGGACTTGGGAAAAATCTCAGTTAAACGTTAGCACGCTAAAAATACGTTGTTGGTGAAATATAATTTAGACGGAAGCTTCGAAGAGTTTTACCAGTTTGTTAAAAGTAATGATGATCTTTTAAAAAAAATCCAATCGTCTGAAAAATATGTGATGTAATGTCATAAATGAAGCATAATATAGACATGTAAATGCCATAAAACACCGACGGAATAGCTCAGTTGGTTGGAGCTCCGGCTTTGCGGGTGGTGCGAGCGAGGTTCGCGCCCCCCGTCAGCCGGGGATTTTTTCCGACAGGTGAGATATTTTGAGCGGGAGGTTTGACGTCTAGGTGCGACGGTATGCATTGTCGATTATTGTCCGATGCCTACCGCCGAAACTAGACTGTCGATAAACCGGTTGTACTAAGAAGAGGTTTTTCTACAGTTTCCCTCTTCTCTGGCGAGAAAACCCAATTACGGGTGGTCCAGGCAAAATGCGAGTACTCCTATCTTCGAAAGTCTCACTGTAGGCGCATTAGGTTAGATAAAATTTGCTAATATTTGGTAGAATGGTTATGCTTAATCCATAAAAAGTATCAGCAGGGACTCTTGTCGAGAGCGTAAGGCCAATAGGGCAGGAGTATAAACGACAAAAAAAAAAAATGCCATAAAACGCGCGCTGTTTCAATTACACTCCAATTTACTCCTACAAATTCCCTGTTCCTGTTTTCTTGTCGAAAATGACCTTTTTTGCTTAATCATATAAATCAGCGAGCGTCCCGCATTGAAACTATTTCTATATGGTCACTTTAGTCATGATGCATCAAGTACATAATCAACTACCAGTTTTTGTATTACTTTTAATTTAGCATAATTCTGTTCTCCTATGATAATATGTTCTACAATATTTATATAATTAACTTATTCAGTTAAAATTTCATCTTTTATATCTAATATCCCTGAAAGTCAGTTAAATTATATCCTTCATTAAATAATATTGTCTAAATATTTCTATAAGTCCTTTGTTCAGATTCAATGTCGTTAATTTGTTATTAATCTTCTGACATTTGACCCATGAATTGTTCCCATAGTTTATCCGGATGTACAGAATACATTCTGCCCACTACTTTTTCTTTACGAATTCTTTTTTAAGAACAAATTCAAGAGATTTTTTTACCCGTGTATAATGCTCTGGTATTTTAAAATAATTATTCTTTTGAGCATTACTATTTCGTTGGTTAAGTTTAAAATAATCCAGAAGTTTGGTATTTTTTTAAATCGAAAGAAATGCCGTTACTATCTTTTCCTCAACTGGACCAACATATCTATTTTCTTCATAATGATGTGTTTCTTTATGATTAACAGTATTATCACCATTCGCATTTATGATAGCGATAGATACAGCATCATGCCCTTTAAGAATATATTTATATTTATATAAATATTTAACAGACTTGATACTTGAAACTATTTCTACATTAATATGGCAATTAAATATTTCTGAAAGTTTAGGACAATACGGAGCAACATTAGAAATATCAACAATAAATCCATTTGGTCGTTCATACGCTTTATTATTATTTCTTTGACGACAATGGACATAGCAATATTCTTAAATTGTAGTTTCTTGAAATTCAATAACGTAAACATAAGATTTAAACTCTCCCGATAATTTATTGTCAACAATAAGTTTAAGAAGATGTTTTACTTTTAATGCGAAAACCGTAGTTACTATATCACGTCTATCAGCAGCAGTTTGATAGAGGAATAAATATTCCTGCATCTTTTTCCAATTTGAGTTACACGTCATTGTAATAAATAAATCTGGTCTACCATGACGAGCAACAATAGCTATCGAATCCTGATATTGTTGCATCATATTGCGAGGTGATCCAATACAAGTGGAAGGCAATATAAGCGTTTTTCCCACGTGTACATCATTTTTTAACTCATGATTGTGTAAATAATCGATCAATCCTTTATATGCTTCACTTCTTAATTGAGCTTGATTATTTGCACAAAATCATAATCTATCTTTTTCTATTTTTACATAATTGTCAACCACCCATTGTTGAAACAATCTTCCCCTATAGAAAAATGGATTAAATTCCTTATATCTTATAGCAATTTTATATTTAATGTAGGCAGATCTAGAAATAGTATGAATTCTACTTCTGTAATCACTATCACTACGAATCATATTAATATTATAACCCTTATTTCCGAATGAATAAAATATGTCATAAATCCATTGTTCAACATTCGGATATATATTACTAACCAATTTTAATTCCTTTGTAGATTTATTATAAACCGTTACATAAGATTTTGCTATTTCTCCTTCAGAGTTTGTATTAAAAATTTAGCAACTTCATTAAAACATTGAAAATTCTATCTATTTTTATCAAAACCATTTTTCGACGTGATCAGAATGGTCCTTTTCTTCTGCCATTAATTTATATTATAATTTTGAATTTTTACATTTTAGGGGTAGTTTTTTCGATTTAATAAAAAACAAAGGGTGTTTAAGCAATGTTGACATTGTTTCTGAGTTGTTGTAGCAAAAATAGATTTTATTGTTTTGTTTTAGAGAGAAATCTGTTATTCAATTTTTTTTAATTTAAAATTTGAATTTAAGGGTAGTTTTGTCGATTTAAAAAAAACTGAGGGTCATGGAGCAATTCTGACTTCAGATTCGTTTTCAACGGGCAAAATTACTATAAGATATGTATGTCTGGTTCAATGAACAGACAACTTTTTTTTGTTTGTCTGTGTTATAGGTAGAGCAGCAATTCATATTGCCATTACAGTAATAAAAATACTGGATGAAATCCTAAAAAGTATCCCTCAAATTGAAAAAATTGTACTGTGGTTGGACTCATGTGTGAAATGGATCCTAAAAAACTTGTTCTTTTGGAAATGAAAAAGGAAGATTTTTTCAATTATCAAGATGCAGGAAAATTACTAAACTGGAAACAAGTTTCTATTACAAAAGTAAAAACTCTGTCTTACGAAAAAAATAAGCAGTTTCATATAACACTGCAGTATGAGCATGGTGATCAACATTCTGAACTTCGGCTGTCGAATCCTCTATCAACACGAAATTTGCAAAGCAATTCATCTTTGCCACGTGTCTTTTCCATTAAACGCAAATCTGAAGAATTATCTGCTGATGATTCTAAAAGAAGAAAGAAAGGATCCAAAAAAAGGAAACAGCAAATGAAAATTCTGATATCAAGAAAAAGGATATTCTTTCCATGTTAAAGAACATGCCCGAACTCGACAAAGAATTTTACGAATTACTGTTTAAATAACATTTTTTCTGTTTGGATAAACAATATTATTCTATCTTAATTTTTGTTATATTCTTGTGATGTTATAAAACTAATAAAATTTATAAAATATTCTTTATACATTGGTTTTCTCTAAAATGTATAATGTATATTTAATTTCAATATAATCATTAGTATAATTTATTTTTAAAAAAGTATATTGATGCATAACCTTAAAAAGAATAATTCAATTGATTTTTAATCATATAAACTATAAATTTAAATTAAATGTTTTAACTCCAATACGTAATATTCAATAATAATATCATAAAATAGAAATTAATGACACAATTTACCATGTAAATTGAAAAAATGCAAATACTTTTTGACAGGACATCTTATAATCCTAATAAAAATATTGTTTTTGAGACTCATATGGTATCATGTCCTAAACATATTTTCTATTTCAGCTAAAATATCGAGTTAAAAAAGCTAAAATTTATGTTAATGCCATTTTTAATGTGTATTATTTATAGATAATGATGAGTTTTTAATAATAAAAAATGTTTTAGGTAAGTATAATCTTTGAACCTCTTTTTCTTGATTTGACAGCAAATGGACATGATACAGTATAATTTTCAGGTGACGATATGGCATTTTATTTTTATAGCATGTTTACCTTCTTCTAACGTAATAAATAATGTTCAAAAAATAATATAAACTAAAACTACAATATCAAATCAGTTTAAGTGTTATTATTATTATTTTATAAATGGATTTCTTGAAGAATTAAAAAAAGAAAAAATTTTATTAGTTAATGACATTCAAGTTTGTTTATATGCCATGAACTAACAACTTTTTAATAGATATGTCACGACTTTTTAAAACACCGTCAAAATCTTAAGGAAGGCATTAAAGCATCAGGGTGTATAAGATTTATCATACGAATATACTTTTAAAAATTATAGACAAAACCCTAGAAAATTTTCAAGTATGTAGCCCTGGATCAAATTTTTAATTTTTGGAACACATAAACAAATCTGTCAACATCATAGAGATGAAATGAATGCAATCAGTATTAAAGCCATTTTGAAAGTAAATTGTGTTTTTTTAGATATGAGAATTATTTACTTTTAAATTCTCGTAAATATTGTTGTAGATAGTATTAAACATTTATACTTGTTATTAAAAAAATGTTTATTGTTAAATATTAAAATTATTAGAATAGATTAGATTTACTATTAAAATTAAGATTAAAAAATGGACAGAGGAAAAGTGACGATAACACACACGTGTTTAAAAGATCCAACAAAATCGGGTTATAGGTACAGAGAGGATTTACCATTACAAAAATTTACATTTGGTACCAATGTACTTCTCACATCATCGATTCAACAAGAATTTTAAAGAGGAGATCGAGAAGTAACAAATAAATATTCAATAATTATTTTTTAAATATTCAGTTATATTTAATCAATATATATGGAAATAAAATCAAGTATAAATCATTGTAATAAAGTATGAAAATAATTTTTAAAATTAAAGTAATAAATAAAATTTAAAAGAATTATTTTTTATAATATAACAATGGAAAAAAATATTTATAATTTAAAATAATTTTTATTTGTTAAAAAATTATCTATCAATTTTTTATAATAATAATTAAAAACTTTTTTTAATTAAAATAATAATTATATGTAAATATAAATAATTTATTAAAACATAAATATTATAGATACTTTAGGAACTGCGTCAGGAGAAAATTGGAAAATATGTTTCAATAGAACCGCATATACCATACTTGAGAATACTATCAGCATACATAAACACAGGAAATAAATTACGGTACTGAAAATAATTATTTCATTCAAAACAATTATTTTTGCATATTTTAAGAGAGACTTTTTATTTAGAAAACAGCTAAGACATTAACCCTACTTTTTGACAGAATGATACAAAGCATCACCTGAAGATGGGATTGTTCTAAGTATTACCAGAAAATAAAACTGTATCACACTGAAGTATCGAATTAAGTATATCTTGGTCAAATTTCATTTCACAAAATGCAATGTAAAAAGAAAGGTACGAATTTAGTACCAATTTTAGCACTAAATGGTAATTTGGTTCTATTTCAATACCGAAATCAGCTTTAATTTAGAACCTTTTTTTGCAGTGTGGGGATAAAAGGTTTTTAATTCCTGGCATCTTCCTGCAACTTATAAAAAAAGATTAAAATAGCTCATTTGGTGTCAGAGATAACTTTTTTTAAAATGAAATTCACTCAATTTGTTTATTAACATTTTTCATTTTTAATGTTAGAATTTATTCGCTGATTGAAAATTTGAAATATGAAGATTTCGAAAATATCAGCAGATAGTGACATCTATTAGATGTCATTTGAACTCTTTGGTTTAGAGTTAGGTGTTACATATGATAATTACTTCGATATGGTTGTCGATAAGTAATTAATTTTTAAAATTAATTTTCGATCTGAAAAAATAAGCTGCGTGAACGAAAGCACTGTGCTTCTGTGAGGACTCGAACCCCAGTTCATAGCTGCTTGTCGCGGGACCTACGCCCATCAATGCACCTTGCCAACACAGCCTGGACGTACACGCTTCTTATATTCTCAGATCAAGCCCATTACTTGTCAAGAGCTATATAGTTAATGTTAGAATTTATTCGCTGATTGATCGCTGATTCATTTTTCATTCTTTATGTGGATTCTAGGATCATAATCAGTAATTTAATAAAAAAAATCGTGAAATTTATTCCTTGATTATTAATCTTTACAACAAGAGATGAAAGTCTAAGTTAAAATTTATCCTAATTCAGCGCGTGGGGTGGGACACCCAGCGGCAAGCGATCTTCGCTCGAGTCAAAATTGAATTCGAGCATTTAAATTCGCAAAAATTGATGTAAATTATGAACAAATTGGTCGATTTTTATCATTTTTCAAAACTGGGGTGTTTTTACTCAGCGACAGAATTCAAGATTCTTTTTCAAAAAAATAAAATTTCTACCACTAAATTAATATTTATATTTTTAAAATTTTTATTTTCTTTTATAATTTATTGAAAAATGAACTATTTTATTCAAAAACTATATAAATTTTCTAAATGCAATTGAAAAATTAATTTAGTGAAAAAAATCGTATATTATTAAATTTTTGTACCTTATAAATTAAGAAACCTGCTTTTAAAAAAATAATTCAGTATCTGGATGCTATAACGTGTTACGCGCCATTTACTTAACAAGGCGCGTAACGCATTATAGCATCCAGCCTCTCAATTTTAAATGTTATTTATAATTTTTTTACATTTTAATTAAAACTATATTATTCACACAGACTTTTTAAAAAATTTTAATTCCTTAAAAAAATAATATTAAAACATACTTGTATTGGCTATTTTGCTCATGACGATTATCTATACATAATATAATATATTAATTATGATTGTCTATAGATAATCATTATGAGTGAAATAGCCAAAATGATAATAATTTAACTCAATTAAAAAATAATATAATAATATTAATAATATTATAATAATAATATAGTAGGGGAGAGTGGGGCAAACCGGACCCTCTAAAGTTTTTTTGACTCTTGTGACTAAACAAATCAACCGATTTCATTTTTCGAAGGCTTGTTTGAAAGGTCATTTAATTGCGCAACTTTTTCCCAGAGACATCTATACTTTATCTTTTATTGTTTAGTTGCTGTGTTAACTTAAAAAAATGTTGCAAACGGTCCGGTTTGACCCACCCCCTGGGGTAAACCGGACCGTTAGGTTTTTTATATATAATATAGCATTGACATAATCTTCAATAATAAAAACATAAAGAATCATATAAACAATGGTTGTAGTAATGAAAATAATAATTCGGGATTAAATTTTAATTAAATAAATATTTTTTTAATAAAAAAATAAAAATGTTTGACAATATCAGAGAAACAATATTAAAGGGTCCAATTCTCACACGGAGAAAAAAATGCTGTTGAATCAATGACATATGAGTTTGATTCATTGAATAGTGTCATAACGGGCTGCCAAACGTATATACTGTTGTTTTGAAAGCACCGATTCTAATGATTCGATAGTATCACTTTCCTTGAAACAAAAGCATATTTCTCAAATTGACAGCATACTATGTTAATTTGAAGGTATTCCTTTTGAATCAACGATCAAAATTTTTTAATTTATCAGTATATGCTTTTGAGTCAATGACTATAGTTTTTCAATTTAAAAGCATCATTTTTATGATTCAAAAATTTGTACTTTTAATTTTTTTAGTTGTTGCTATCGATTGAATAACACCATACTGTTAAGTCAATTCTTTTATGTGGTTAAAGATATACCAACGATAAATTGAAAAAATGAAATTTTTGTTTACATATTTTTTATATACTATAATTAATTCTCACACCTTTAACACAACACTTTTTATATACATCTTTTTTCAATTTTACACACTAACATACACATCTTTATTATTTTTTTTATGTTTTCCAACGACAAACACACATACATACACATTCAAACACAATTTATATTTTTTTTAGTCTGAAAATTACGCTGTTCCCAATCGGTCACCCATCCATGTAGTAACCGCGACCAAACCTGCTTAACTTTCGTGATAGACGAGAACTGCCGCGCTGCAATGTAATACATTCGCTTTTTACATTGAGCACTTACTTTGTAGTTAAATATCGTGCGCGAGATTTTTCTCGTGAATAAGGGAATTTATATAGGGAATTTATATTTAACTTAGTCCTTAGTTCTTTAAAACAATTTAAATAATAGTTTTTTATATAAGAATTTCAAAAACGACAGGTTTAATAAACATATAAATATGTGTGGATAAGTATTTCAATAAATTTAGCACCTGTCAATGTCTCAAATACATAGTGTCCTTATTTTTATAGCATATGCTATTGGCAGTCCGCTATAGCACCACTCATTGAAACGAAAGCACATGCTTTCATTTTCAAAAGCGCGCTTCTTTGGAGCAAACAACTTTTCATTTGATTCAAATTTACACGCATTTTCTTCATATTTATCTATTAGATGCTTCAAATGAATAATGTCAAAGAAGCAATAAATTATTCTGTTGCTATATATAGATGAACTATAGAATCAATTTGTAGAATATCATTAATTTAACAGTACTGTACTTTCAATTTAAACAGTTTCATTTTTTCGTTTTAAGCAATATGCTGTTCGATTAATAAATGTGTTATTGAATCAATAACGGGAAATTCAATAGCATGGAGCTATTTGATTCAACAGCACTTTTTTTTCAGTGCATCGGAAGACAATTATTTTTTATTGTAAGTAAATATTTTAATGAAAGAGACATTTTATTTAAAAATATTTTTTATTAAACTTTAATTCAATGGAAACATCCTATGGCCGATTTGCCCCACCAAAAAACTATCCGGTTCTTTCCCTTCTATTTCGCAAATATGTAGGCCAATCGTGTTCGCTATATTTTTTCTGTAATCTGCACTTAAAACTGAAGAGCCCTGCTGAATTTCAGCTCACCAGGTTTAGATTTGTAGAAGTTAAGGGGGGGACAGGGTCATTTTTTGCAATTTTTTCAAAAAAATTTAATTTCCTTCCCTTCTATTTCGCAAATATGTAGGCCATTCGTGTTCGCTATATTTTTCAAGTAATCTGCACGTAAAACTGAAGATCCCTACCGAATTTCAGCTCACCAGGTTGAGATTTGTAGAAGTTAAGGTGGGAGGACAGGATCATTTTTAGCAATTTTTTAACAAAATTTAATTTCTTTCCCTTCTATTTCGCAAATATGTAGGCCAATCGTCTTCGCGATAATTTTCCCATAATATGCAAGTAAAACTGAATATCCTTACCGAATTTCAGCTCACCAGGTTGAGATTTGTAGAAGTTAAGGTGGGGGGACAGGGTCATTTTTTACAATTTTTTCAAAAAAATTTAATTTCTATCCCTTCTATTTTGTAAATATGTAGGCCAATTGCGTTGGCTATATTTTTCCTGTAATCTGCACTTAAAACTGAAGATCCGTGCTGAATTTCAGCTCACCAGGTTGAGATTTGTAGAAGTTAAGGGGGGGACAGGGTCATTTTTTACAATTTTTTCAAAAAAATTTAATTTCTATCCCTTCTATTTTGTAAATATGTAGGCCAATTGCGTTGGCTATATTTTTCCTGTAATCTGCACTTAAAACTGAAGATCCCTGCTGAATTTCAGCTCACCAGGTTGAGATTTGTAGAAGTTAAGGGGGGGACAGGGTCATTTTTTACAATTTTTTCAAAAAAATTTAATTTCTTTCCCTTCTATTTCGCAAATATGTTGGCCATTCGTGTTCGCTATATTTTCCTGTAATTTGCACTTAAAACTGAATATCCTTACCGAATTTCAGCTCACCAGGTTGAGTTTTGAAGAAGTTAAGGGGGGGACAGGGTAATTTTTTGCAATTTTTTCGAAAAAATTTAAATTCTTTCCTTTCTATTTCGCAAAATCGTGTTCGCTATATTTTTTCTGTAATCTGCACTTAAAACTGAAGAGCCCTGCTGAATTTCAGCTCACCAGGTTTAGATTTGTAGAAGTTAAGGGGGGGACAGGGTCATTTTTTGCAATTTTTTAAAAAAAATTTAATTTCCTTCCCTTCTATTTCGCAAATATGTAGGCCATTCGTGTTCGCTATATTTGTCCTGTAATCTGCACGTAAAACTGAAGATCCCTACCGAATTTCAGCTCACCAGGTTGAGATTTGTA
Source organism: Leptopilina drosophilae (assembly GCA_032873175.1). NCBI lineage: Eukaryota > Metazoa > Arthropoda > Insecta > Hymenoptera > Figitidae > Leptopilina > Leptopilina drosophilae. Next base: position 20,888,367 of record CM065484.1, on the reverse strand, counting down.
GAAGTTAAGGTGGGGGGACAGGATCATTTTTAGCAATTTTTTAACAAAATTTAATTTCTTTCCCTTCCCTTTCGCAAATCTGCACTTAAAACTGAAGATCCCTACCGAATTTCAGCTCACAAGGTTGGGATTTGTAGAAGTTAAGAGGGGGGGGGGCCAGCCCATTTTGCGTGGCTGGGACGGACACACGAGTGATTTCATAAGGGTTCCGTCAGTACGCCTACGGTGTACGGAACCATAAAAATAAGCTATACTACATAGGGTTGTTTCAAAGTTCTAAATAGCACTTTTGACAATTTTGCCATTTCGGAAATATTGAGGAGGGTCCGGTTTGCCTCACTCTTCCCTATATTAATTCCGATCATCTATAGATAATCGTCATGAGCGAAATAGCTAATATAAGTATTTTTTAATATTATAATAATTATCAATACATTATTTGTTTTTTATTTCAGTCTGGCCGAAATATTTTCATGATTATTGAATTATCAAAGGAAACACAAAAATTAATAGATAAAAAAGAAACAATGATAGAAAGTCTGAAATCATTAATAGTTCGACTAATTGGGAAAAATAGGGTCGATGCAGGTTTCGATAATCCATTCGTTATCGAGGAAATAACAGAAAAATATGCGCAATATTTTAAATGTGCATATGGTGCGAAACATGTAAGTTTCATCATTTACAAATTTTTTAACTTAAGTATTATTTTGTAAGAAGTTTACAAAAAAAAATTTTAACTAATTAAATATTTTCACACGATAATTTCTTCAAACCTCTAATATTGATTACTTAAAATTTTAAAGTTCTATCTATTCAGATTTTATTCCTCTACTCAAAAATGAAAGATTTACTATTGTATTTTTAGTTTTTTCTAAGAATACCACGAACTTAAAATATTTATTTATGGAGATATTTCTTTAATTTGCAAACTTTTAACTTTAGTTTTCTTTTAAATCATTTTGTTTAAATTTGCAGTTCTAAACTTTGTATAATATTGTTTAATAACGTCTTTTTGCATTAAATAGGATCAGATACATGCCCGAATGAAAAACTGTTTTAAATATTTAAGAAAAAAAGAAAAAAGACTTCGCGCTGTACAGAAACCTTACCGAGTAAAGTTAGACAAAATAAACCTATCATGAAGAAGGAATTACAATCGACCAGAAAGATCAGAATAATGGCCATTAGTAAAGTAAATGCCTCCGAAATTTTAGAATGATATCCCGCACTCCGAAGAAAGCATATGGTAAAATTATTTATTTTAAGAACGACATGTTAATCTCCTTGGAAATTCAAACAATTACTCTCTAAAATAAGTAATTGTCGTAAAATATTTTTGTGTAATTTTTAATGCGGTTTTAAAATAGTTTGTTTACCATTGAAGGAATAAATTGATAATTTTTCTTTAAATTTCTATAATTATAGCTTATTGAAGAACTTTGCCATATGATAAATTTAAGTGTTAATGATTTTAAGAAGAATTGGATTGAGGTACTCCCCATAGTACCTCAATCAAATTTCTGGTAAAAATCTTTCTATCGATGGCTTAACCATGTCTGTATTATATCATCTGCTTAGATTATTCTCTAAGGCAAAAGAAAGTGAAAAAATTCTTAACTGTTTTCCGGTAATTATAAACATTGTATTTCATGTATACATATGTCTATATAATAAAATATTAAGCTCCTATTTATTAATTAATGTTTTATATATTAATAAAATTAATTTAAATAATTTTTGTTGTATACGGTGGAACACCAATTAAAAAACTCTTCCGCTTGTTGATCAGATCCCAAAACTGATAGCTATTGTAAACATGCTTTTAAATTTTATGCAAACAATGTGCATGAGGTTATGAGGCTATACTTTTATTGCTGGCCATCTATTGGATTTTTCAAGTGCAATTTCCGGTACACGCTAAGCAGCAGTTTGCATTTATTACAATAACAATATTAAGGAATGTTGCAGTAAATGATATTGATCAAAACATCTTGAAGAAGATTACATTAACAAATGTCTTAAAAAGTTGCGACTAACTGCCTTCTTTATCAACTAAAAGCTAATTTTTTTTAAATAGCTTAAGTTATAAATGAAAATAAATTTTATCAATGTGATAATTTCTTTAAGAATAGATTATTGTGTCATTTCAGCGAAAATCGTCTAGAGCTTGTTGCTCGATGATTTTAAAAAATGCTGTAATTAATATATAATATTCTGCAATACAATTAGATTATCCTTTGGTGGTTTATAGCTCCAAATATATTATACATTCATTTAAATAATTTTTTAAAATTTCTAACTGGTTATGAAGTCTAACATAACCCACTTTTCGAAAACTTAGTATAAATAACTAAAAACGGAATAAAAATACTGCTTTTTATTTTAAATATATATGTTTTTGCTAAATTCATCTAAATAAACGAAAATTATTTGAAAATAACTCACTAGAACATTTAGATCAGTATTTTTTGTACTTGCACAGTATAATAAACATCATTTTCTTTTTCTTATATCTTCTGTGGAGAAAAAGGAATCTTCACCAAACCTTTTAAACTGGATTTGTTTTAAAATTATAAATTTATTTTAATTGAAATTTCCTTGGGACCCCTACTTATTAATTATTTAATAAATATGAAAAATAATATAAATTTAACCTGATTTTCATTGAATTTTAGTTTCAATGGCCAGACTGAAGTTCATCACCTTATTGTTCGTTTAAAGAAAACAAACTTCAGTCTAGTCATGAAAACTAAAATTCAATGAAAATCTGGTAAAATTTATATTATTTTTCATATTTATTAAATAATTAATAAGTAGAGGTCCCAAGGAAATTTCAATTAAAATAAATTTATTATTTTAAAACAAATCCAGTTTAAAAGGTTTGGTGAAGATTCCTTTTTCTCCACAGAAGATATAAGAAAAAGAAAATGATGTTTATTATACTGTGCAAGTACAAAAAAATACTGATCTAAATGTTCTAGTGAGTTATTTTCAAATAATTTTCGTTTATTTAGATGAATTTAGCAAAAAACATATATGTTTAAAATAAAAAGCAGTATTTTTATTCCGTTTTTAGTTATTTATACTGAGTTTTCGTAAAGTGGGTTATGTTAGACTTCATAACCAGTTAGAAATTTAAAAAAATTATTTAAATGAATGTAAAATATATTTGGAGCTATAAACCACCAAAGGATAATCTAATTGTATTGGAGAATATTATATATTAATTACAGCATTTTTTAAAATCATCGAGCAACCAGCTCTAGACGATTTTCGCTGGAATGACCCTATTGCAAATTGTTTTTTATTTTATTTTTTAGAATAATTCAGATATTTTGATATTTCGTAGTCAAAGACTGAAAACAGTATACATAATATTTAATAAGAATCTTTTACTGTTCAGATATGTTGCTGTATTCTAAATAAACAATTTAATTAATTAAATCCTTTTATATGAATATTTTAAGTCTATGGTTAGATTATTTGGCAAATGGTTAATCTCAATTTGCCATCAAGTTTATTATTAATATACTGTTAAATATTTAAAGCTTAAAAAATTTAGCAAGTTTAAAAACAGATGTCAGGTCTAAATAGTTTGAAAATTGTAAAATTTAATGCAAAAACTTTACACAGTTGTATGTATGAATTTTATATGAATTTTATACAAGCAAAATCTCAAAAACAAATATTCTGAAACTTCTTACCATTACTTTAACCTTCTGATTTGAGAAAACGATATTCTGGGGACTAATTATATTTCTAATTGTTTAGATTTTGTCTTATTTAAAATTCAAATGTATATCAAATTAAAAACAGAACAAATGAAAATTGTGTCAAATAATGTTTTAATGAATTCGTACGATTTTGGCACGAATTTTAAAAAAAAAATTCGCTTAAAAACTTGTACAAAAATTCGCACGGAAATTCTTATAACAATTTTTTAAAATTTTTTATACGAAATTCGTACAAAATTCGCATGAAAGTTTGACTGTAAATATTTTTAAAAATTATTATCTGAAATTTTATGCGGAATACCATATGTATATCCAAACAGAATTTTTAAAATATTTTTTAAAAGAAATCCTTTAGTAATTCGCACGAATTTTGTATGAAAATTTAGCCGAAATTAAAAAAAAAATTCCAAAGAATTCCCATACGAGTTTTCAAGCGAATTTTTTTTTTTTTAAAATTCATATTCATATTCGAACGAATATTTGTACAAAATAGTTATTTTCGTATCAAGGGCGCAAAATAGGTGATCTCGCCGGTGTCTTAATCACCTTTGCGCCCATAATGCGAACATAATTTTTTGTTTAAACTGCATGGAAAGTATGGCATTGAAGACACGCACGATTAAACGCTCATTTTAATCAAAAATTAAACTCTATATAAATGTTGACTCTTTGAAGTCTATAATGATAAACCTAGTGACACCTAGTGATTTACCTAGTGCAAGCTGTCTAGGTGTCAGGATGACAAGTCTCCTGAAAAAGTGCCAGGACGTGATAATTTAGTTAGTTTAGTTTTGTGTCGACTCGAAACTAAATTCAGTTTGTTAATTTAGTTTCGTGTTGACTCAGAAACTGAAACTAAACTAAACTTTGGAGACGGTCTCTGGTTATATTATTTTCTATTTTGAGCAATAAGCTTTATTTTTATTAATTTCTATAGAAAAAAACAAAGAATTAACATGCGGGCGTAAAATACTTTCAGAGCGGGCAGAATGTGCTACTTTGCACCCGCCTTAAGTGCCCGAAATGACATTCTTTCCGTGCAGGTAGGACAAAAAAACATTTTAAAACGCCACACGAATTTTATTTATATTTTCTTACGAATTCGATGGGAATTATGTACAAATTTGGTCGGAATTCCGAACGAAATTCGTGCAAATATCATACGAAATTCCTGCGAAACATTTTTACCTTGGTTAAAATTTTAGACAAACTAAGATTGTATCAATTAGAAAGTATAAAATATGTAAATGTAGTTAAATTAAATTAAATGTCAATTTGAAAGCAATGAGTGTTGTTCAATTTACAATTCGTTTTAACAGTCAACAGAAATTATTGCAACTTTTAATTTAAGTGATGTATCCTGACCAACTTTGCTACCGAGTTGTGTCTGCTCCTTTACATTCTCTAGTTTTCTAACCCTGTTTGTTTACAATTGAACTTTTATTGTCAGGTACATTTATTTATTATAATATATCAAAATGTTTTATTTTAGACAGATTTATGCGCGGGTAATTTCCTTTATATTATGATTGTAATTTTCATATATCAATTGCAATATTAATGTATTTCATTCAAAAAAATAATGTCTATTATTCTAGTGATATCTTGGTAACATTTTTACCCATCACAATTTTACCTTCTACAACTTTTACCCTTTTTTAATAGACATTATATAATGTTCATTTCAAAATTTTTATCACTTTGTTTTCAATCTAAAATGTTCTGTCGAAGTTCAGGTAAAATTTTTGTACATTTGGTCCTTAGAGGGTTAAACTAGAGTAATCTAATGTTTAAAAACTTATTTGTCCGAATTTTTTCGTTTTATTCTCGTTCACCTTAGATTCAGTTTTCATGCAATGAGCACGAAATATTGAGTTTTATGTTTTTGTCGCGCAAAATCTTTCTCACCATGAAACGTTAAATATATATATATATATATATATATATATATATATATATATATATATATATATATATATATATATATATATATGGGTGATTCTCCAGAAATACTCCTTTCTGTAAGTTACAAACAGAAAAGAAAAAAATTATTATTTATGGATTGATGCAGCCAATTATATTGAGTTTACAAAAATCTACCACCTCTATAGCATCATCATGTTAACTTTTAGCTTTTAAAGTATATATTTTAAATTAAAATTTACAAAAAAATTAAGAGGTTAAAATTTGGCGCCGGCGTTTTTTATTATATATATTTTTCTATTTACAAAAAATTATTTAATACTCATAATTTATTAATATCATATATAAATTTGATAGATTTTGAAATACTTACAGTTATCAAAAATCTCATTTAATAATTGTCAAAAATTATTTTTCATACATTTTAGGTTCCCTTTTCACTGGCAGTTTGTAAACAATCGACAATCATATCAATTAAAAATTTTTATTCAAAAAAGTAAGAGGAATGACGGGTGAGAGTAATAACAATTTCAACATTTTTTAATTTTATTTAATTGACAAATAATTTTCCTCCAGCTGAGAATGCCCTATCATGTTTATAAAGAACAACTTAATGTGAAATAAAGTTGCGATTAATTTATATATATTAATATTGTTTTTATTAGGGGTGAGAGGAATGACGCTTTAGGTTGTGAATCTCTGCTTATGTCTCAATTTTAATTTTTTTAACGCAAAATAATTACATTTTTTAAAAAGTAACTTAAGAAATTAATATTAGAGATGTTAATTTAAATATTGTTCACAATAATCAATCAATATCTCTACCCACAGCAAAAATATTGAATAATATTGAACGAGTGAGAGGAATGACGCTGTACTACATGACAAATTTCATTTTCTATATTTAAAAAAACTACACGACATATTTTATTCATATCTTAGAAAATTATTCTTAAATATCATAACTTTTAGAAAAAATTGATAAAGTACTTATTTTCATGTTTTAAATAATTGTTTTACGTATTGAAAAAATGAAAAGCACTTAGATGACAGATTAGAAAATCGATTTTGAGGTGGCAAAATAAGTAAAAAATGTATTAAACAATAAAATTTTACAACTTTTTCTTGCAGAAGATTTAGAAAAGTGATAAAATAGAGAAATATGACTTGGTATTTTCCCAAATGATTATAATTATTTAGAAAATCTTGACTACATGCAAAATGAGGTTTTTGGAGAATCACCCATATATATATATATATATATATATATATATATATATATAGTAATGATGCTATCACTCGGCCGATAAATATTAGGATGATGAAAAAAATCGATCACTCCGAGTCAGGATTAAAAAAAGTAAGAAAGAAGTAATTTCTTTTAACGTTTCAACAGCACGGCTGTCCTCTTCAGAAACTATAATTTATTAAAAAGAATTTTTGATGCGAATTATAATCATTTTTTACAAAAATTAATTTACAAAAAAATAAAATACAATTATTACCGTAAGAAAAAATTATAAACCAATTCAGTCACACATTGCTTATACAAGACGAACGTCTTCGTCGAAGCAAGAACGATTAGATACTAGTTCAAAATAAGCAACGCAAGTAAAATCGATGAAGATGAGGTGACTGACCCACCAGTAAACAAAAAATGAAAATAATAGAGTAGAAGAAATATCAAGGTTAATCAAAGCAGATAAGAGTCACACGTGTTTCTTTTCATTGAGAAAATGGATGTAGTAGTTATTGAGATTTTGTGTATCATCTTTTTTGTTAACAGGATTTTTTTTAAATTAATGTGGATCATTTCTGATATTAAACGTTTATTATAATTAGACTCTTTGTCGAGTATTAAAAAATTATTCCAATTAAAATTGTGATTAAGCTTGTTATTATGATCAGCAATTACATTAGTCGTAGAGTTTTTATGTTCATCAATACGTACACCAACATTTCTTTTTGACTGACCAACATAAGAAGCAGAACAATTACCACAGTTAATTTTATAAACGGTGTTAACATTTTCAGTTTTTTTGTTTTTGTCCTTAGCTTTTTTGACGAGGTTATGACTCATTCTTTTATTATCTATAGGAACTGTCAGGATGTTATAATTTTTTAGAAATATTGAAGTGTTCTCATAGAGAGTTGGAACATAAGGTAAAAAGACTTTGGGGAGCATTTTGTACATTACATTATTGTTACTAATTTTTTTATTAGAAGTAGAACTAATAGAACAGATACGCTTAGTGATATATTTGTCAATAAAATCCGATGGATAATTATTTTTTATTAAAATTTCTTTAACAAACTCGATGTTTTTGTTATGAAATTTCTTATCAGAAAGTTTAACTGCTCTATCGACCAAATTGTATATTATGGCAATCTTTTGAGAAAAAGGATGTTTAGAAAAATAATTAATAGTGCGTCCCGAAAAAGTAGGCTTTTTATACCAGTCAGTGATAATATTTCCATTGTCATTAATAATATGAACATCAAGAAAATTAATACACTTATCCTTCTCAATTTCAAAAGTAAATTTTAATCTTTCGTCATAATTGTTAAAAACATTGATCACTTCATCAATTTTTGTCTTTGGTATGCACGTGATTATATCATCGACATATCTGTAAAAAAACAGTGGAATAAAAGAAAGTTTTGTAATACAGAATGTTTCCAAGTCATCCATAACAATGTCCGAGAACAATCCAGAAATGGATGAACCCATGGGTGTCCCGTAAATTTGTTGATAATATTTGTCGTTGAATTTAAGAAAAGTATTGTCAAAAAGAAATTGGCATGAGTCAAGTAAGTCATCCAGAGTAATGTTCCAACTCTGAGAAATTATAGAGTATCGTCTGATGAGAGAATCACGCACGTGTACAGAACCAACGTTAGTAAACAGAGAAGACACATCCAAACTAATTAAAATATGATCATCCGGAATGATAAAAGGTTTGATCTTATTGATGAAATCATCACTATTGCGTATATATGATTTTGGTTTTGGTATAGAGTTATTGAGTAAAATAAATAATTGTTTAGATAGAAAGTACGTTGGTGATCCAATAGTAGAAACGACAGGTCTTAAAGGATTACCATCTTTATGAATCTTTGGTAGACCATAAATTTTATTCAATCCATTTCTGGATTGTTCTCGGACATTGTTATGGATGACTTGGAAACATTCTGTATTACAAAACTTTCTTTTATTCCACTGTTTTTTTACAGATATGTCGATGATATAATCACGTGCATACCAAAGACAAAAATTGATGAAGTGATCAATGTTTTTAACAATTATGACGAAAGATTAAAATTTACTTTTGAAATTGAGAAGGATAAGTGTATTAATTTTCTTGATGTTCATATTATTAATGACAATGGAAATATTATCACTGACTGGTATAAAAAGCCTACTTTTTCGGGACGCACTATTAATTATTTTTCTAAACATCCTTTTTCTCAAAAGATTGCCATAATATACAATTTGGTCGATAGAGCAGTTAAACTTTCTGATAAGAAATTTCATAACAAAAACATCGAGTTTGTTAAAGAAATTTTAATAAAAAATAATTATCCATCGGATTTTATTGACAAATATATCACTAAGCGTATCTGTTCTATTAGTTCTACTTCTAATAAAAAAATTAGTAACAATAATGTAATGTACAAAATGCTCCCCAAAGTCTTTTTACCTTATGTTCCAACTCTCTATGAGAACACTTCAATATTTCTAAAAAATTATAACATCCTGACAGTTCCTATAGATAATAAAAGAATGAGTCATAACCTCGTCAAAAAAGCTAAGGACAAAAACAAAAAAACTGAAAATGTTAACACCGTTTATAAAATTAACTGTGGTAATTGTTCTGCTTCTTATGTTGGTCAGTCAAAAAGAAATGTTGGTGTACGTATTGATGAACATAAAAACTCTACGACTAATGTAATTGCTGATCATAATAACAAGCTTAATCACAATTTTAATTGGAATAATTTTTTAATACTCGACAAAGAGTCTAATTATAATAAACGTTTAATATCAGAAATGATCCACATTAATTTGCAAAAAAACTCTGTTAACAAAAAAGATGATACACAAAATCTCAATAACTACTACATCCATTTTCTCAATGAAAAGAAACACGTGTGACTCTTATCTGCTTTGATTAACCTTGATATTTCTTCTACTCTATTATTTTCATTTTTTGTTTACTGGTGGGTCAGTCACCTCATCTTCATCGATTTTACTTGCGTTGCTTATTTTGAACTAGTATCTAATCGTTCTTGCTTCGACGAAGACGTTCGTCTTGTATAAGCAATGTGTGACTGAATTGGTTTATAATTTTTTCTTACGGTAATAATTGTATTTTATTTTTTTGTAAATTAATTTTTGTAAAAAATGATTATAATTCGCATCAAAAATTCTTTTTAATAAATTATAGTTTCTGAAGAGGACAGCCGTGCTGTTGAAACGTTAAAAGCAATTACTTCTTTCTTACTTTTTTTAATCCTGACTCGGAGTGATCGATTTTTTTCATCATCCTAATATATATATATATATATGGGACGTTTCACGTCAACCGGCCCAGAGCTCCTTCCAAAATTCTAATCAACGAAAATCAACTTGTGACCACTCAAAATAATCGTCAGCTTCTATTCTTTCGAATAAAAAGTGGCGAATTCAAAAATTCAAAATGGCGTCCATACCGCACCATTTTTTCCAAATTTTTCCACTGACCCAGCTAACAAATATATTAGTTAGCTTCAGAAAATAATGTCAAATTCTCGGCCAATAGGTCACTCTTACGTTTTTAGGGTCGCTGATTGCAAATATAAAGTTAGATTTGAAAAATTTCTAAAATTGAAATTGGTAGATCCTATATGGCGACCAAATTTTTTTAAAAATCGATCAGATTTGCTTGAAACTTGTTACTCGGGGGTTTTTGGGGTCGCTGATTGCGAATTTAGGGTTAGATTTGAAAAATTTTCAAAATTCAAAATGGCAGATCCATTATGGCGACCAAAATTTTTTTTAAATGATCAGATTTGCTTGAAACTTGTTACTCGAGGGTTTTTGTGGTCGCTAATTGCGAATCTAAAGTCAGATTAAAAAATTTTCAAAATTCAAAATAGCGGATCCAATATGACGACCAAAATTTTTTTTAAATGATCAGATTTGCTTGAAACTTGTTACTCGGGGGTTTTTGGGGTCGCTGATTGCGAATTTAGGGTTAGATTTAAAAAAATTTTAATTTTTAAAATGGCGGATCCAATATGGCGCCAAATTTTTTTTTAAAATGATCAGATTTGCTTGATACTTGTTATTCGGGGGTTTTTGAGGTCGCTTATTGCGAATCTAAAGTCAGATTGAAATTTAAATATTGGATTCAATATAGCTATCAAATATTTTTCTAAAAGTCATTTCATTTGTTTAAAATTTGTTACTATGGGGTTTTGAGATTGAATTAAAAAGGTGACTCGAATTTACATGTATTGTAGAACTGCGAGTGGTTCGGGTGCATTTGAGTAACGATATACTTCTAATTTTCTTTCTGGGGTAAATTTTAAATGAGTGTGCACCTTGAATTTTTGGTACAGCAGGCGCTGATGAAAATCTCTTGGACAATGATCGTAGAACCCTGTCATGGTGCTTTTTATCATAATAAAAATATTTAGTTGAAGAAAGTGAATTTATCATTCGGTAGTATTAATATTAAAGGTGAAAGAATTTAATAATAAATCAATATTTTTCATAACGAAATCTAGTGCTTACTAAAGAAATTTATTTTCGAGAGATTTGATTCGGAATAATTGTTAAATTCTTTCACCTTTAATAAAAATATTTAGTGGTTTTATTATGGTTCTTGGCCCATTGAAAAAGACTTTCCGCAGTCAAAATAGCTTCTTCTGGTTTTGCTTGTAAGCTAGCACGTGTAGCTTCTCGTTTTAAAATCGCTCCTATACCATCGCATGCTCCTTTTCCGTGAGCAGTTGCGTGGTAGTTCCATTCCGCTTCTATATTGAAGTCTTGTTTGTGATAGGACAGGTTGACCATTTGATATTTATTTTTATAGTGTTGTTTTGCACCATCTGTAAAATAAGTTATTTTAGTTACATTTGGACACACTTTCTTTATTTCAGGAATTAATTTCTGCTGCAGAATGTACACTGAAGCAGTGTCATGCTTTGTGCAATCCGACAGTAATACAATACTACAGTGCTTAATTTCATCATTTTCTTTATAATAAAAAACTGCGGGGTGAACTGTGCACTGGTCATTGTTGTAATGGAACCCTTGAGCGGCATCCTGAGCAACAAAGGCAAAATTCTCTGAAAAATCGAACTGTACTATTACTTCATTCTCTTTAATATTATTTTTAATATATTTGCAATAGCTTGCTTGGTTTTTTGAGATGAAGTGATGCGGCAATACTTTCTCCGATTCAACTGCTAGTTTGTCTACAAAATCGTCAGAGGAAAAGCATATTTTCTGTAATGTGCATCGATCAGTCGATTGCCAACAAGAATAAATAATTTCTGATACATCTTTTTTCTCTAACATTGTCGACACTGCGTTACAAAAATTTTTAATACCAGGGCATGATTTACACTCTAAAAAAAACAAGACGGTTCTGGATTTTTACATAAAATACATTTTATGCAATCATTCCAGTCTTTCAGAACAGTCTGGGAATCAATCGTTAATTTCTCTACATCTATAGCATCAATCATAATTTTTAAATTCTGATGCATTACACAGACGCAAACGCTATGTGTACCTGCTGACCCAGCACAAATACAATATTTCGGTCGCAGTTCTGAAATTTGGTCAAACCAATTTTTATATCAGGATATTGTTCTTTAAACTGTGAATGCAAAACTTTAATATCCGCGAGTAATATCCTTTTTGGAATTTCTCTTTCTTCTCATTTACTTTAATAGAAACAGTATCTTTTTTGTTAGGCATTATGCGACTTTAATAGTCGCATAATGCCTAACATGTTATGATGTTAATCATCACACTCATAAAATTCTCGAACTTTTTTTTCTGTTTCGTCAAATAAACTTTTACCCTGTTTTGAATTTGGAGTAGCCAAAACTCCTTTAGATTTTTTCAAAATTTTAGATTTTTTGGCCTGTCTTTCTGAGGTGCCAAACTCTGAAGCAATTTGTCGAGCACTCCAATATTCGGGAGCTATTGTCAATATCGATAGACGTAAGGGATCATTCGTAGGTAAAGAACAGAATATATCCTTAAGTCCAGTAAGTAATAGTTCCAACTGATCTTCCCTTGACAGAAATCTCTTTTTACATACAGGTTCCTCTGAGAAAGACGTGTTCGGTTCGTAATTCAAATCATCTTTACTACTCAAAATTCGGCATTCGCTGCAAATTCGAGAATTTTCTGATATTTGAGGAAATTTCTCTAACAATTTTTTAGATATTTTCCTTAAATTTGAACCCTTGTGTTGATTGCGATTTAACCCTTTGCCGTACATAAGCTTTCCCCACCTCAGAAAAAATCAGTTTGACAGTGGAATCACGTGGATAATATCAGGGCCGGAAATTAGTTTGATTTTGAGGTTATGTTTACATTGGTTATGTAGATTTGATAAAAGTCTTTAATAATCAAATATAGCTATGTTTAAAAAGTAATAAATTGCAAATACACTTCCACTTTATACAAAAAAACAGATTTTTAGGTATTAAATATTATTTTTAAATATAATTTATTTTAAAATATAAATGGATTCATTTTTTAATTAGGTACGTTCCTGCAAATTCAGAACACTTACATTCTCACACATAACTAATTTATCAACACAAGCATACCGCCTTTTCTCATTGGTTGTTCCCCCAGAAAAGACTCTAAACGACATTTCGTAACACAAGAACGGCAAAGGGTTAAAGGATTAGTGCACCTACCTGTATGAAACAGATAACCTGAAATCTGATTACTGTTATCTGTCATTATTAGTAAATGTAATAAATAAATTTACGACAGATAATATGAAAAAGCAAATACTCGGCGGATTAAAATTTACCTTGCTAATACAAGCAGAAATAAATAGTTTTAAAAAACTATTTATTTTAGTCCTGAAAAGGACTGATTGAAATATGTTTGAGATAAATATTCAGTATTACGCTGAAAACCCTAAAAAACTTGAAAAAAGAAAAAATACCTGATAAAATGACAAAAAACTAAAATTTAAGACAAACTAAAAAGAAAATGAAATTTCGAAACAATATACGTATAAGTAACAGACCACGTAAAAAAGAAATCCAACAATGCACTTCTATTTATGGTATTGAGAATGAAACTCACTTGTGAGATAGAAATGACAAAACTAATGTTCGCGATCTAGCGTTCAACACCGTAACTTGAAGACATAACGCGGGAGAATTTAAACAATGTAACGACATTAACATAACATTTGATGTGTAATTTTCACTACAGGAAAATTATAGTTTTTTTTAGACTTTTAATTAACCCTAAAATAATTTGTCAAGAGTCACCCTTCGTCTCAAAAACTACTCCTTAAAAATTAAAATAGAAAAATTCTTTCAATTTTTTCGACATCAAAATGTGTAAATTATACTTCTGAAAAATTATGGTTAATTTGAGACTTTTAATTATCCCAAAAATAATTTATCAAACCCTCCCTTGACCGCAAAAACTACCCCTTAAAATATAAATAGAAAAATTCTTACAAATTTTTCGATATTTGATATGTAAATTATTCACTCCTGAAAAATTATTGTTTGTTTAAGACTTTTAATTATCTCTAAAATAATTTGTCAAAACCCACCCTTAATCACAAAAACTACCCCCCAAAAATTAAAACGTAATTTTTATTAAATCAAAATTAGTATGCATTCAATCATAAATATCATGTTTAATTTAAAAATAATTTTCAGTTAACTGTATAAAAATGATAATTATGTTTCAATCTAATATATTGTTTTGTCAGTGTAAAAACTTTTGTTCAATTTAAAGAATTTTGATCATCCCCGATATAATTTTTTTAGAAAACCACTAATACTTCTTAATAAAGAAATCATAAATTCATAAAAATTTACATTAACTACATAAATTTCTTTAATTGTAGATAATTAATAATTTTGGTCGCCATAATGGATCTGCCATTTTGAATTTTGAAAATTTTTTAATCTGACTTTAGATTCGCAATTAGCGACCACAAAAACCCTCGAGTAACAAGTTTCAAGCAAATCTGATCATTTAAAAAAAATTTTGGTCGCCATATTGGATCCGCTATTTTGAATTTTGAAAATTTTTTAAATCTAATCCTAAATTCGCAATTAGCGACCCCAAAAACCCCCGAGTAACAAGTTTCATGCAAATCTGATCATTTTTAAAAAAAATTTTGGTCGCCATAATGGATCCGCCATTTTGAATTTTGAAAATTTTTTAATCTGACTTTAGATTCGCAATTAGCGACCACAAAAACCCTCGAGTAACAAGTTTCAAGCAAATCTGATCATTTAAAAAAAATTTTGGTCGCCATATTGGATCCGCTATTTTGAATTTTGAAAATTTTTCAAATCTAACCCTAAATTCGCAATCAGCGACCCCAAAAACCCCCGAGTAACAAGTTTCAAGCAAATCTGATCGATTTTTAAAAAAATTTGGTCGCCATATAGGATCTACCATTTTCAATTTTAGAAATTTTTCAAATCTAACTTTATATTTGCAATCAGCGACCCTAAAAACGTAAGAGTGACCTATTGGCCGAGAATTTGACATTATTTTCTGAAGCTAACTAATATATTTGTTAGCTGGGTCAGTGGAAAAATTTGGAAAAAATGGTGTGGTATGGACGCCATTTTGAATTTTTGAATTCGACACTTTTTATTCGAAAGAATAGAAGCTGACGATTATTTTGAGTGGTCACAAGTTGATTTTCGTTGATTAGAATTTTGGAAGGAGCTCTGGGCCGGTTGACGTGAAACGTCCCATATATATATATCTTATAAAAAGATATCGCCGCCAACGCCGCCGCCGCTGTTTCAAAATTCTATAAGGGCACCCTATCACAAAGGGTCCGTCAAAGCTTATGTCAAAATTGACCTATTTTTTGACCTATAGGTCAAAAAGAGGATAAATAACGGTCTCACATTACGTTAAAATCTATGTCTAATTTGACCTATTTTTTGACCTATAGGTCAAAAACATAAGTCAAAACTTATGTCAAAATTGACCTATTTTTAAACCTATAGGTCAAAAAGAGGATAAATAACGTCTATGTCTAATTTGACCTATTTTTTGTCCTATATGTCAAAAACATAAGTCAAAAGTTATGTCAAAATAGATCTATTTTTTACCTATTGGTCAAAAAGAGAATAAATAACATTACATCAAAATCCATCCAATCAATTTTACCTATTTTTGACCAATTTGTCAAAAAGTAATCCCCGTGTAGGTCCCTACATTATGTCAAAATACAAGTTTAATTTTACCTATTTTTTGAACTACGGTTTTGAAAAGGGGCCTTAATGTTGGCCATCACATTACGTCAAAATTTGATCTGTGTTTTACCTACAATCTTTATATTATCCAGAAATAGAGTTAGGATTTCTTAGGGCCGTCAAAACTTATGTCTAATTTGACCTACTTTCTGACCTATATGTCAAAAAGAGGATAAATAGCGATTAAAAATACATGTTTAATTTTTCATATTTTTTTGAGCTACGGGTTTTAAAAGGGGCCTTAATGTGGGTCATCACATTACGCCAAAATTTGATTTATGTTTCACCTACAGGTCAGAGCTTGCCCCTCAAATAGTTATGGTACTACAAAATTTAAGTACCCTCAAAATTGAAGTCAATTTTAAGGGCAGTTTTGAACTAAGCGTCAAAATTTGACAAACAATTTCCGCTGCCCTCACAATTTAGGACAATTTTGAGGGCAGTTCTGACCTAAACATAAAAAATTGACAAACAATTTCTGCTACTGTCAAAATTTATGTCAATTTTGAGGGCAGTATTGACCTAAACGTCTAAAGTTGACAAACATTTCATGCTACCCTCAAAATTTAGGTCAATTTTAAGGGCAGTTTTGACCTACGGGTTAATTTACTATAACTTACTCTAACTTATTACTAGGCATTCATATTAAGAGAATATAATTTGAAAATAAAAATTAAATCTAGGGGGGCTTGGCCCCCCTGAGCGCTTCGCGCGCCAACCCCCTAACTATTTCTTATATTTATTTTAATTTTTATTTTCAAAAGTTAGGGGGTTGGCGCGCGAAGCGCGCAGGGGGGCAAAGCCCCCCTAGTATATATATATATATATATATATATATATATATATATATATATATATATATATATATATATATAAATCTTCGTGTTACCACACTTAGCCCACCCCAGGAACAACGGCGTGGATGTGGTAGTTATTCTTCCTACTTTTGCAACTAGGAAAAAAAACACCGAAGAGAAGAATAACTACCACATTCACGCCGTTGTTCCTGGGTTGGGCTAAGTGTAGTAAAACGAAGATTTATATAATTGAGTAGGTGCGTACTTGTGTAATCATAGGTATTTCCCTAAATATTCTTATTTCGAATGTACCAAAAAAAACATTATTGCACATTCTTCTCCTTACCAAAAAAATTAAAATTCCAACAGCCTTTCGAGGGTAGTGAGAGGGTTCAATTTATTTTTGGTGACCTTTTTCGGTTTTTGCGACCCAAAAAACGTAGGATTTGACAACGCACTCGACTTTTCGTGAAAATTCGAATTTCAACCCCCATTCTAAAGGTGTGTATAGATGGCGCTATAAGAGTTGTTGCTTTAACCCGTGATCTGTGAAATTTTTCAGTATTTATGAGATAATTATATCACGGAATTTATTTTAAGTGCGCTTTTATTGTGGGCTTTTAGTCCTTTTCAACGTGGAATAATAGATTAACTTGTGTGTCTCCGATTAATTGCATAATTGTGCATCGATTGTTAGTGAGCTCCAGGATCATGGTTGCTTGTGTTGAGTGTGATGAGCAAGTTATAAGGGGAGCCTCTGACGTTATTTCATGTGATAAATGCAAAAACCTAATACACCTTTCTTGTGCGAACATTAATATTACTAAAAAACAATTTGAGAAGCTAAAAAAAGGTGCTAATGGGTATATTTGTGCTAAATGCAATGGAAAAGTTACTGACATTAGTAAGCATATGTCCAAAATGTTTACGGCCTTTGAATCAAAAATAGATAAACACTTTGAAAGTATAAACAACGCGATCTCGACAATGAAATATGAGATTACTGATAACACAAGGAGAATTGGGTTATTGGAAGTTGATTCGTCTTCTCAAGCTGAAGATATTGCAAATGTCAAAACATGCAACAACCGTATTAATGACGATTTAACCCGTCTTGAAAGTGCAATCAATTATCAGGACCAATTATCACTACTAACAAGTCTTGAAGTTCATGGTCTTCCATTCGAAGTGAATGAAAATATTGTTATCAAATTTTTAAATGTTGCTAAGGCTCTGGATACTGATTTGGTGGAGCAAGACATTGCAAATATTTATCGTCTAAAGAAAAATGGAGATAGCATAAATGCGAATATCCCACCCATTACCATTGTTAAATTGACCAGACAAATTTTAAGAGATAACTTGATTGCTAAGCGTAAGGAACGCAAAATTTTTTCAACGGATGACATTGGATTGACTACAGGTGGGAAATGGAACATATACTTAAATGAGGCCCTCACGCATTATAACCGGCGTATCTATTCAGCGGCATTAAATCTTAGAAGAGAAAAGAAATTGAAATACGTTTGGATTTCGAATGGGAAAATGTTCTACCGCAAGGATGATGGGGAGCAACGTTATCAACTGCTAGGATTGGATGACCTGAAGAAAATTAAATGATGAAATTGTTGAAGGTCGTAGATCTTTTTTTCTGTATGCCTTGGAATTGGTTTGCATACTTTAATTTGAATTACTTATTCCTGTTTGAAATGCATAATTTGATTTCCTTTCAATTCACAATAAATTTCATTTTAAACTATTTTTTAACTTTACTATTTTTCATATTTTTTACATTTATTATATTTGTTTATTGTTTTCCTTCACAAAGTTTTATAATGGATAAAATGAGCACATTATTGTTGGTTTTTTGTTGTTTGTTGGTTTTTTCTTTTTTTCCTTCTCTTTATTTATTGGTTTTTTATTATTTTACTGTAAATACTACTTTTATAATGACTTGCTATTTTATGAATCAAAAGAGAGCATAAACATTTGCCATGTTAATGCACAGTCTCTCTGTGCACATTTTATAGAATTTAAGAAATTTTTCGATTCAGGCTACTATCATGTTATTGCCGTTTCTGAAACGTGGCTGACTCCTAATGTCACTAATAACCTCGTTAAATTAGATAATTATGTTCTTTTTCGTCGTGATAGAGAAAATCGTCGAGGTGGAGGTGTATGTTTATATATACATAAAAATTTTACTTGTTCTCTAGTATCTGTGAGCTCTGAGGGTTCGTACCCTTCCGCTGAATGTTTGTTTGTTAAAATTCAGTCGCAGTATGACAGTGCGTTAGTGGGAGTTGTGTATAAACCCCCAAATGCGTCTTTTGGTACCGAACTAGAATCCCAGATTTTTTCATTGATTCAGTATTTTAATAATATCATAATCTTAGGTGATTTTAGTTGCAACTTAAATATCCCATCTTCAATTACCTCTTACTTAACATCTATGTTTTATTCGGCGGGAATGTGTATTGTCCCTCATAGCTCAACACACCATGTAAATATCTCAAGCACTCGTATTGATATAATCTTTGTAGACAGTTTAGATAAAGTTCTTTCATCTCATCAACACGCCGTGCCTTTTCTTTCTAATCACGATCTAATAAGCGTAAAATTCGAATTTCTTGGTAGTCAGCCACGTGTTATACGTCAAACAAATCTGGTTCGCAATTTACGAAATATACCTGAAACTGAATTCTTGTCACATTTAGCGAATTATGATTGGCATAGTATTTATTCTGAATCAGATATTAATGTCAAAGTTTATAAACTCACATCTTATATTACTTCTGCGTTTGACGTCTTTGCACCTCTGCATCTATCTAATATCAAAAAAAGATTTTCTCCTTGGATGAATGAAGAAATTAAAATTCTTATTAAAAAGCGCAATAAATTACGAAATATTTTTAAAAGAACTAGAAATCAGTCTGATCAACTTCAGTTTAAAAGAATTCGTAATTTAGTTTAAACAAAAATCAGAGACGCCTATAATAAATATAACTATAATATAATTAAAAATAAAAGTAAATCTGATGATATTTGGCGTATTTTGAAAAAATTGAATCTTATCTCAAATAAAAAAGGATCGACTGATTATTCTTTTCAAGCACTTGAACTTTTAGAAGTATTTTCATCCACACCAATATTAATCCCCTCTCCTCTTACTATACCTACTACAAATCATCCTGATAATTTTGATGAGAACAAGTTTTTTTTCACTGATATTTCACCTGATGCTTTGCTCGAGAACATTCAATACATAAAGACAAATGCTATGGGACCTGATTGTATTTCTATTAAAATGATAAAGCTGTCTCTTCCCATAATATTTCCGGTACTTTTGCATATCTACAATTGCTCCCTCCAGACTGGGTTCTTTCCTGATATTTGGAAAATGAGTAATGTCAGACCGGTTCCCAAGGTGACGAATCCAAGGAGTCTTTCTGATCTCAGACCAATATCTATAATCTGTGCCATTTCGAAGCCATTGGAACGCCTTGCATGTAAACAGATATCCTCATTTTTAACAAAAAATAATTTATTTGAGCCGCTTCAATCTGGTTTTCGGGAAAAGCATAGCACATGCACAGCTGCATTGAAGTTTACATCCGACATCAAACTTGCCATGGATGCTAAACATATTACTGTTGTTGTCTTCTTTGATTTTTCTAAGGCATTCCTTTCCGTTGACTATCAGTTATTGATTAATAAGCTAGCTTCATTTAACATGTCTATCTCCGTTTGCCGATGGTTTGCGTCTTATCTCACGTTTAGATCTCAAAGAGTTATAGATGCTAATGGCAATATCTCTAATTGGGATGAACTTAAGTGTGGGGTCCCTCAGGGTGCATCACTTTCTTCTCTTTTATTTAATTTATTTGTTTCTGATCTTGGATCTGATTTTAAGTATTGTAAATTTCATAAATACGCAGACGATTTTAAACTTTATCTTTCTGGTCCTCTTTCTGATATTTCAAATTTATTACAAAATATTCAATTTGACATTAAGATTGTGGAACAGTGGGCTGACAGAAACGGACTACGCCTTAATCCGGATAAGACGCAAGCCATGGTTTTTTCGTCAACTAATTACTCTTTGGATTCGTTATCATCTCTCACTCCACTTAAGGTTGAGGGGACACCTATTACATTTAGTAAAACTGTTAAGGATCTTGGTCTGACATTGGATTCAACCCTCTCATGGGGGGATCATATTTCTGGGATATCACGTAAGACATTCAGGGTTCTTCAACAACTAAATAGGAGCAAGGGTTCTCTTCCAACCTCAACTCGCACTCTATTAGTAAAAACTTTGATCTTGCCCTTTTTTGATTATTGTTGTGTGGCTTATGACGATATTACGAATGAATTAAACTATAAACTTGAAAGAGCCTTAAATGCTTGCATTCGTTTTGTTTTTGATCTACCAAAGTACGAACATATCTCACAATATTGGTCTAAATTGAAACTTCTAAATGTTGCTGGGAGGAGACAGTTTTCATGGGTAACTTACTTTATAATATTTTTCAAAATAAGGTTCCCTCTTATCTTTTTGACTTTTTTGAGTTTAAAATTAATAATAATCCGGACCTTTATAGACTCCGTGAGAGAGGATCTGTTCTCAAAATTCCATCCCATAGAACTTGTAAGATGCAGAGGTCATTTATAGTCAGAGGTTCTAGACTGTGGAACAAACTCCCTTCTACATTAAGAGATGCGTCAAAGTTATGTATTTTTAAGAGAATATTTTTTGATTTATTATTTAGAACCAACAACACATTATTTGATGTTACCTACTGGTAGGGACACTATTGTTGAGAAACCGAAACATATATACATATTTACATAATTAATTTATTACTTTTCTTCATTACTTTGATATAGAGTTGAAAACTTCTTGTCTGCGATATACCACTGCGTATTTTATATTCAAGCATGGTTGGCCGTGATTTAATTACTATATGTTACACAATTTTTATATTTTAATTTTTAAGTGCAATTTCTTTAATTATAAGATAATTTCCTTAATTTGTAATTGGAATTAATTTGTATCTTGTTCCTTGAAGGGCTTATTAGCCCTAGGAGCTTATATCTAAATAAATAAATAAATAAAATAAAAGGTAACGCTACAAGCTTTGTGAGGAGTTGTTCTAAATCACTTCCAGGTTTCAAATTTTCAACCCGATAAATCATACCTGATCCTCTTTTTGAAAAATCGAAAGCTTGATTAAGAAATTCATCAATGCCGATTATGACGTAAAAGACGAACACTTTCTTTTGGGCATTTGTGGTACCTGCTATGTGACTTTGCTTGATGCAGATAAAAATATTTTCAAGAGGCCCATTCAAAAAATGCCAGAGTATAAACGTCTAATTCTGCCTAAATCGACTCGTACAACTACTGATGTATGTAACTGTTACATATGTCTAACAGGTAGATACAAGGGCCATGAAAAAGTCGTTAAAGGATCCGGTTTCAAGCAAAACTTAGATAACTCTATTGATACATCTACAGGTCGTTTTGGCGCAGGAAAGATTGTAAAACTTGCTAAAAAAGTTCAACCAAAGAAAGAGAACATTACTGTTGTCAAGCGATGTTAAAAATGTGCTGAAGTGATTGGGAAGGGAAGAAAGCATAAATGTTTAAGTCCTTAAATAAATATTTCTGAATTGGTTGGGAATTTTTCTAATACCGTTCAAGAACAAATTACTTCTACTTTGATTAAAAAAAGATCCAGTAACGAGGAAGGCGCAAATCAAAGTTTAAAGGATAAGACTATTGAATTGAGTACAAAAGGGTCAAAAATGACAGTAGTAGTTAACCTAGCAAAAAAGGAAACCATTAAATTCACTGAAGAGAACTTGGACAATTTCCGAGTGAACTTTGGAATGTCAAAAAAGGGATGAACAAAGTTACTAATTTCTTAAGATCAACTGCTGGTAAAAACTGTGTGCCTCCTCATTACCGACAGCACATGACACAAAAATCCCATCTTTTACAAGATGTTTATAAAGTAGAACACTTATTTGAATGTGGTGGAGATGAATCAGAAAGCAGATTCGTGGTTTGTGCAAATGCGGAAGAGCTTGTTGAAGCCGTTGTAAAGGAAAGGAAATTTGAAGAGAATACTTGCATTAAAATCATGGCTGATGGAGGCCAGGGTTTTTTCAAAGTTTCCTTATCGATATTTCCAGACAATTATTCCACTAAGCTAGAATGTGAAGTCGCAAACTCTAATGATGACATATCGAGAGATCATCTGAATAAGAGAATCAAATATTCCGAGGGTGGCACTCTTGGCAAAAGAGCTAAGTTAACGAGCGTTAAACGTGTTGTCTTATTGTGCATTGTGCTCAAAATTAATGAAACGTATGATAACATAAAGCTCCTGTTTGATTTAACCAAGATAAACAATATTTTCTTTAAATTTGTCAGCGATTACAAATTGCTGCTTATTATTAACGGACAGCAGACAGCATCAGCCATGTATCCTTGTCCATACTGTTTTGTTTCTCTTAATGATTTCAGAAAAAGTAACGTACAAAAACAAAACGAAGACTGCGTTCCAAGCTGTAATTTTAATGTCGATAGTCTGGAGAAAAACAATATTCTGAGATTAAAAACATATAGAGACTTGAAAGAAGATTTTAAAAAATTCGAACTCTGCGGAAAAAAAAGAAATATGCTAAACAATGTCACAGTACTGTCAATCCCCCCTTATTTATTGAAAATGATAGTACAGCGGTAATAGAAAAATGCATTATTCCAGAATTGCATATTCTCATGGGATTTGTCAACCATTTATTTTGGAAGGGTTTAGTACCTCTTTTGGGCAGAGATAATGCGTTGATTTGACCGCAAAAATTGAATCTGATTCCGAACAATTATCATGGTGATTGTTTTGAGGGAAACGCCGGTAGAAAACTCCTAAAAGAGTCTAACAAGCTCATGGATCGAATAATTTACAAAGATGTTGGATCTCTGAGTCTTGTACCTTTCGTAAACGCTTTCAAAGCTATGAATCAAGTAGTTGAACTTTGTTTCACGGGTGGTAAAGTAGGAAAAGGATTAAAAACTAACTTGGAAATGTTGAGCAACTCTCTTGATGCTTTGAATATAATTGAAGACATTTCTGAAACTTTAAAAATACATGTTCTAAGATCACACGTTGAAGAATGCATTCAAATGATAGAACATGGAAAGGGACTAGGAGATTGGTCGGAACAATGTAGAGAATCTCTTCACCGCGAATTTTTTATCATTTGGGAAAGGTATAAAGTCAATTCTATCGAAAGTGAATCGTATGGATCTAACTTTCTTAAGGCAGTTGTAGAGTTTTCGTCGCTTCATATTTAAACATAATATTTTTTGAATTAGCACTTAAGCATTATAATTCAATCATTGAACATAACCATTTAAAAAACCAAAAAAAATTAAAAATAAACAAAAAACAAAAAATAAAAAAATCGAAAAAAGGAGCCAAATAACCACTACGTCCACGTCGTTGGCTCTGGGTAACGCTGAATGTGGTACATGTACCCGATAATCAGCAGTCTTCTGAAACAAAACTTCCACATTAAGATAATCAATTTTTCAAGTTTCCGACTTATACAGATGTATAAGAGATAATTCGAAAAGAGGATCAGGTACGATTTATAGGGTTGAAAATTTGAAATCTGGAAGTCATTTGGAACAACTCCCCACAAAGTTTGTAGCGTTACATTTTAGAATAACCTGCCAACCTCTGAGGAGATCTGTGAGGCAGTTAAGTAGAGTCTACAATGAGACAAGGTGCGCATCGATGTTCATAGCTATAGATATACCACAGCATGCTTTAGTATACCTATAGCTATGAACATCGATGCGCACCTTCTCTTATTGTAGACTCTACTTTAAAGGGTAGCTAGATAATAGGCGATGAGATAAATTTTTCATGGTCATATTTGACTTTCTGATACTTTCTGCAGAGTATCGCAATTTTAATGAATTTGTCCACAACGATTTTAGATGAAGAACAATGGATTAGCTAGCAGATTTTCCGTAGTATTAGCAAAATCGCTGATCAATGTTATTTATTATCGTGAGTATGATGTTAAAAATTTTAAAATACGGAATATTTAAAAAATATTTTTATTATTATTATTTATCGTTACTTAAAGATTTTGTAACCCTTTCATTAAAATAATTTTATAAACTACCAAAATAAGGTGCAATGAAAGTATCTTTGACTCCATCCGTTGGAGATGCTTACATTTTTAATAAGACGTTTTCAGATTAAGGTTACAAGAACGAGACAAACGATCCTGTATTAAAGTCGTGCAATCGCGAGCTGATGATTGTTCATTTAATTTTTTACATTCTCATCACATGAGAAATTATTAGTTTTGGTCGAAAATTGACTTTCGCTAATTTAATAAAATCTCGACGTTAGTAATTAAATATAATTTCACAATTTTACTCATCAACACCAATTATATACATTAAGGCTACTTAATCTCGCAATCATCAGCAAAAACATGTGATGAGAATGTAATCCTTAAAGTTGAAGTAACTTTAAGAATAAAGCCATATTGGATCCGCCATTTTCAATTCTGAAAAAGTAACATCTGATTCGTAATCAGCGACCCTAAAAATCCCGAGTAACCATTTTTCAGCAAATTTAATCACTTTTTTAAAAAATTTCACAAAATTTTTTTCCGACCATTTTAATCTTAGAAAAAATGGCCAGTTTCATGTCCGCCATCTTGAATTTTTTAAAACTCATTGTGAATTTTTTTAGCTGAGGGTTCGAGGATGCGATATTTTGGGCTTTTGTGACGATATTCTTTACTTTTCCATGTTAAAATATTAATCGAAAATTTTTTTTTTGTCAAAAAGTGTGTTTTTTTGCAATAAAAGTGTTATAACTTTTTTTGACCTAATTCTAAACAAATTCTAGTTTCATATTCTAAAAGAACGATAAATTATACGTCGGAAATGGTATGCCCAAAATTTTGTAACTAATTATTTCATACAAAATATGAGTCATGAAATCAAGGTAAATTATGCGTTCTGGTGGGCGTTAAGGGGTTAAGAGTCAAAATTGAAAAATTAACGATGACTAATGTGACCGAAATTGCAGGTGTGTTTAGCAATTTTTCAATAAAACACGCACACTCGTTATTATATTACTTATATGAATAATATTTCGAACTTCAAATTTCGCTTTGATTCACCATAATTATTTTAACCTAATTGGATCACGAATACAAAATTTTTTGTTTTTTAATTATAAATTTAATTTAATATAATAATAATTTATTTAATTGTTACGTACGTAACTTCTTGTTAATGTACCGAATTTGAATATAATATTTATGCATGTATTTCCTTATTGTATTTACGGTAAACGTACCAATTTCTCTATACTACGAGAGCCAACAGTCGCCCGTTACCTGTAAACAAGTGAACATCGTCCCAGAATTATTTTTTCTTCATACCTCAGTCGAAAGTACGTACTTCCCGCTGCGATCTCGCAGCAGAAAGTCAAACATTTGTGCTTTGGTTGATTTTCATACCCAACCTCTATTACAGCGGGAGTAAAAGAATTCTCTGTCGGTAAGAATACCGCTGTCGGTAAATAAGAAAATTTCAACTTCCATGGCCATTTAACGAGTAATTGTTATTCAATACAAAATGAGAAAAAAAATTATCAATAATACTTTTTATACTTTATAAATTTATTATCCACAAGCTCTGAATATTAAAATGAACAAAATCTTTTGCTGATATAATTATTTTGAAGAATTATTTTAATAAACATTAGAAACTAAAATAAAATAATTAAAAATTTTGTGATTTGTTTTTTAATACGTGCCAAAATGTTATAATAAAATTTTAATAATTTGAAGAAATAATGAAATTTTGTTCATTATAACGTTTAGAATTTCAGAAACATAAAATTAATTTTGAATCAACAGAAGAGTTCTTTTGAAAATATAATATTAATTTATCTTTAACATTTTTTTTCGTGCCTGCCCCCGACCAGAAGCACTCGCTTCGCTCGTGCATCAAATGTCGGGGCAGGCGAATGTTGTTTGCAAGAGAGAGAGACAGAGAATAAACCAGAGCTTCGCACGAATGTCCGCTAGAGGCGTTGAAGCGAGGAGCAAAAGTAAATAAAGATGGCCGGCTGTCAAGTGAAACACGATTGTAATTTTCTTAAAAAATAAATTAACCAGCGTACTTTCGACCGTATATAAAGAAAAATAGTATACATTACACGGGCAGAAATTCGAAAGCCCTAAACTACGCGATGATGCCCTCGGCTTCGCCTCGGGCATCATTTCGCGCAGTGCAGGAATTTTGAACTTTCTGCCCTTATAATGTAATATACTATTAAATATTATTTGAAAGTGAACTCCAAGTATTAATTTTCATCGCACAACGTTAAAAGTGAACTATTTCCCCAATTATTAATTTTGAAATCAATTTCAAATTAATATCCAAGTATTATTTTTAAATATTATTTCAAAGTGAACTCCAAGTAATAATTTTGAACATTATTTAAAAGTGAACTCCAAGTATTAATTTTGAACGTGCAACGATAAAAGTGAACTATTTCCCCAAGTATTAATTTTGAAATCAATTTCAAATTAACATCCTATACATCAGTTTTTAATATATAAATTTTAACAATTTCGAAAATATAAACTTGGAAATAAGTTCGAGTGTCTACAAAAGTCTAATATTGAAACAACGCATACCAAATTTCGAACCATCGAAATTTGCTCAAGAGGCGACAATCGTGTGGAACAAGCAGATATTTTTCCGGAGTACAATACACTATCTCATTAGTGTAAACTACAGCAACTATTAAGGACAACAGTTAAGCGGCCCCTTTACGTCTAGTGCTTCTATTCTTATTTGTTATTAACAACTTTGCAGACTTTTTTTAGAAATCTAGCAGTGGCACAGTACTGGTCAAAATTGTAAGTCCACCCATTTTTGAAGGAATGAAAAACATTTTTAACATAAAATTTATGAAAATTAAAATTTTTTCATTTATATTTTAAAGACGATACAGTTTTGAAAAGAATAAACCTCACAAAAGTCATTTGGCAAATATTTTTTAAAAATATTCTTAAAAAACCGTCATTTTCAATGTCTTACAAAAATTTGAATCCTTATAAGAAACTAACAGTATGCAAATTAGGTGGAAGTAAAGGAAACTCTTATTCTATTTTATCTACTTTTCTTAAGTGAAAGAGAGACGACAATGCGTTAAATTTTAACGATAGAAACGATAGGAGAAGTTCCTATGCGATTTCCTTTGGTGCAAGAAGGAAAGCAAAGCGTTAAGTTTTAACGAAAAAGGAAACTCTTATGTCATTTCGTAAGATGCGAGAAGGAAAGCAAAGCGTTAAATTTTAACGGAAAAGGAAACTCTTAAGTGATTTCGTAAGGTGCGAGAAAGAAAGCAAAGCGTTCAATTTTAAAGGAAAAGAAAACTCTTATTGTTATATCATTCTTAGGAGAGAGAAAACAAATCCCTGCCTACTTTAAGGTGAAGGATGCCTTTTGCCTTTTTATTGGGCAGACTAAGATAGTGCCGCGAGGGGAAGTAGCCTTCCCCCCATTCGGCACACTTACTCAAAACTGAGTCCTGAGCAACACTGCTGTGAGGATTGCCCTCTTAGGGCAGTGTCCAAGATAGTCCCATGAGGAGAAGCAGTCGTTCCCCCATTCGACACACTTACTTGAAACTGGGCCCCGAACAAACCCGCTGTGAGTGTTGCTCGGGACTCAGTTTCGAGTAAGTATGCTCACGAGACATCGCCCTTTTATTTTCCTTTCAAGAAGTGAAATAAAAAAGTGATTAAAATATAAAAGCAAAAACTAAATAAATTAAAAAAAAGACAGGTAAATAAAAATTAGTAAATAAAGTAGTTTATAGTTACATAATAGTTAGTAAAAGTGTTAAAATTCTTACATTATGTAAAAACTTGGTCCATAAAGTGTTTAATGTTACTAAAGCGATTAAAAGTATAAAATTAATAATTAAAGTAAATAAAGTATATAGATAAAGAGATTAAAAGATTAATAAATATAGATACATATACAGAGAATGAAATAGAGATACAATGTTATTATAATATTTAAGTTTTTTATTTATATTTAAATTTGAAAATTGTTCATAAAAATGAATCGTTATTTAAAGCATAGTTTTTTTTAAATTAAGTGACCGTGATGTAAGTATAATTCAGAAGCAAGAAGAAATGTTAAATAAAAGTCACATGTATAAGTTTCAAGAATTGTTAGAAATTGAATCAGGTGGTGTATTACAAATGCAAAACACAACATATTTATATATAAAAAAAATCAGTCCCATATTCAAATTCTGTTTAGTGTCCCTTCATTAGATTTGTACATATTATAATAAAAATGAATTATACATTTATGATAGTCTTAACAGAAAATGCTTAAGCAAAAATCAAATATAATTTTTAAATAGATTATACCCATTTCAACCTACTACAGTTTTTCCAGTAGTTCAACAACAGCCTAATTTTGTTAATTGCGGTGTATCCGCGATTGTATTTGCTACTTCCATTTATTGTAACATTAAACCTGAAAATGTATATAACCATGCAGCAATGAGAAATCATTAATATTTAATGTTTACAAATGATTATTTGCTACATTTCCCAATTTATGATAAAAATATTGATAAAGTCCAGAAAGTGGAAGTAACAAGTAAAGGTGTATATGCGATGGGTAGTAAGGAAATAAAAAAGACATTAAATTTCCAAAATAATATAAATAAAGATATGATAAAAGCGAAAGGAATTAAACATTTAAGAAGTTGTTAATAGTTGTGTTCGAAAAATTGTAACAAATAGTGTAAACTGTGATGGAAATGATCAAAAAGCATATCATCAAAGCAATACACCAGAACAAAAGATATTTGCTGCGAAGTAAAGAAATATTGTTGTTTCCCATGTACTTGGTTCTATATCAGTAATATCCCAGAAAATTGTATGTAATGAAATGCAATTAAGTGAATATGAGAGTGAACAAAAAAAATTGAGTTAAAATCTTTTAAAGAAGTCAATTATTACGAACATTTGAATTCTCAATTATTACAAACATCAATAAGAAATGAAGAAAAATCTAAGCCTTCGAAAGAAAAAATTAAAAAATGTTCTGCAGATTATCAAAAAGCATACCGACAAAGACTTAAATTAAAAGAAAAAATAAATTATGAGCAACAAAAAGACATTCATATTTCAAGTAAACTAGATTATAACTCAAGAATATCTCAAATAGTTGCATGTG
Source organism: Leptopilina drosophilae (assembly GCA_032873175.1). Taxonomy (NCBI): domain Eukaryota; kingdom Metazoa; phylum Arthropoda; class Insecta; order Hymenoptera; family Figitidae; genus Leptopilina; species Leptopilina drosophilae. The sequence goes on along the minus strand of CM065484.1, from coordinate 20,858,092 downwards.
ATAAAATACAGGTAATTAATTATGGGAATGAAGTAACAGAAATAAAGTTAAAATCCTTAAAAGAAGTGAAAACAGCTGATGATGATACGATAGTATTACATTCGCATGCAAGAAATGATAACACTTTGAACCAGAGATTAAAAAAAAAGTTTTTCAGCTTACCAAAAAGCATATCGTCAAAGAATTAAATTAAAAAAAAGTATCAGTTGATAGTTCTTTAAATAAAAAAGAAAACTATCTTAGTGAAATGTCTGTTAATTGCCGACATTGAAAGGCTAAACATTTTGCAAAAGAGAAAGTTAACAAAAAGAATACTTTTAATGATTGTTGTAGACATGGTGGTGTTTCCTTGCCTTTAGTATAATGTCCTTGTAAATTAAAAAGTTTGTTTGATGGATCGCACAAAAAGTCTGATCATTTTAGAGCTAATGTTAGAATGTATAATAATTCATTTGCTTTTGCTTCATTAAATGCTAATGTAGTCAATTTTAAAGATGATAGGCGAGGGCCGTTTTGTTACAAAATTCAAGGTCAAATTTATTATCAAATAAATTATGCCTTATATCCTGAATAAGATGATGATCCTTCTTTTGGTCAATTATTCATTTATGATCCAGAAGATGCTGTTGGTTACAGATTAAAGAAACATGACAATTTAGATGAAGAGTTATTGTTAATTATTGAAAAATTAATAAGAGATTGTAACAATTTCACAAAGTCTTTGTTGATGATGTCTGAAATAATTAAGACAGAGACTGCTTTAGCAGAACTAAATAATACCGAAATTCCGAAACTACAATTATTATTTACTTTAAAGAAAGGATTTGATAAAGAAAGGTACAATTTTCTAAAAAGTAATGAGGTAGCCGCAATTTTCAATACAAATTCAAAACGTTTAATACCAGTCTTATGTTACAATTTATAACAAATCAAGTAAAGAATTAAAATTGGTTAGTAATTTGGAACCAAATGTTGAACCTTGGATTTATCCAATCTTTTATCCACAAGGAAGTAAGGGTTACGGTATTGATATGATTCGTAATGCTAGTAAAAAGCGATCTAGAAATCATACTATATCAAGATCTGCTTTCATAAAATATAAAATGGCAATAAGAGATTATACTCATGTATAATCAATTCTTTCATGGAGGAAGATTGTCTCAACAATGAGTTGTTGATAACTACGTTAAAATTGAAAAAGATAGACTATTTTTTGTCAAAATAATCAAATAAAATTAAGAAGTAAAACGTATAAAGGATTACTTGATCACTTACACAATGAAGGGATTAAAAAGCCAGATTTATTCATAACAATGACATGCATTTCAAAATGGAAAGAAATTGTAGAAAATTTATTACCTCATCAATCGGCTTCTGATTGACCTGATTTAGTAGTTAGGGTTTTTTACTTGAAAGTTTAACACCTTATAAATACTATTGTTAACGATAAATTATTTGAAGAAGTTAAATCATATGTTTATGTTTTTGAATTTTAAAAACGTGGTTTGCCTCACATTTATTTACTGATTATATTGAAAGACAATTCGAAATTATTAACATCAGAAACTGTTGATCGTTATATTTCAGGCGAGATTCTACATGAAAATGTTGATAATCAGTTGCACAAAATTATAATGCAACATAATATTCACGGTCCTTGTGACGACTGGTGTTTAGTTGATGGAAAATCTTCTAAAAACTTTCCTAGATCTTTTGAAGAATAAACTATATTTGAAGATAATTATTATGTGAAACATCGTAGAAGATTCACTGGAAAAACTTACGAAAAACTAAATTGACTACATTGTTGATAATCGTTATGTTGTTCCCTATAGTCCAAGTCTTTCTAAATTATTCAATTGTCATAATAATGTGAAAGTTATTTTCAGTATAAAGTCTGTTAAATACTTATACAAATATATTTATAAAGGCCATGATGCTGCTTCGATCCTTATAATTAATAATAACAGCGAACCTGTAATTAATCATGATGAAATAAATCACTATGAAGAAAATAGATATGTTGGACCTGTTGAAGCAGTATGGAGAATATTGAGTAAATCTTTGGGAAAAAAGTCATAGTATTAACCGTTTACCTATACATTTACCAAATGAACAAAATGTTATTATTTCGTGAAGGAATAAGTGACATTGTTTCTTTTGATTTAGATAAGAAACAAAGTTAATAGATTACTTTGAGTCAAACAAGCGTGACAGAAATGCACATTAGTATTATTATTCACCAATACTAGAACACTACACATGGGTTCAGAAATCTCTACAATGGAAAGTTAGAGAACGTAGTGAAAAAGTATTGGGAAGAAATTATTCTGTTAATCCTTTGGATGTTGAATTGTTTCATTTCAGACTGTTATTGCTTACAAGGAATGGGGCAACTTCTTTTGACACTTTGAAAACTGTTGATGGAACAGTACATATGACATTCACATCTGCTTGTTTAGCTTTAGGGTTTATTGATGATGATAATGAGTGGAAAAATTGTTTGAGCGAAGCTGTTGTCTGGATGATGCCACAGATGCTTCGTCAATTATTTTTTAGAATTTTAATTCATTGTCGTCCAGTGTACGCTAATCAAATTTGGGATGAATTCAAGCAACAAATGTCTGAAGATTATAAAGGAACATGTGAAGAAAATGAGGCTTTGCGTAAAGCTTATATAAATATAAAATTTTTGCTTGCAAAAGATGAAAACAAGTTAACTGATTTTAAGGGATTAATGGATATAGAAGATAATGAAAAATTATTTCGTGTGAATCATGTTATTAATTGTCAAGAAGAAAGTGTTATGGGTAAAGAAAGATATGAAAAATTTAATGTTCAACACAAGATTATTGTAGATTTTAGACAAGTCTTGCCTATAAAAGAGCGAAGAACCAGATGCGAAATTATTAGTTTATCTATAATATATATATATATATATATATATATATATATATATATATATATATATTATATATATTATGGAGTTGTTTTCATAAATTTTCATTATCTCAAAATATGAGAGCATTACCTGAAGAATTTGAGTTTATAACTTTTTTGTTAAAAGTAGGAAATGTTGAAATTAATGACCTACATAACAATATTCAATTACCAGAATGAATTATTGAAAAAGGTCAGATAGATATTGATCAATATATATATATATATATATATAATGATTTGATTAAAAAGTCTATATTTAAAGAATTATCAAGATATGCAATTTTAGTTTCTAGAAATGTGAATGAAATAAACAAAATAGTTGTAGCATTATTAATTGACGATAAAGAAAAAATATATAAAAGTGTCGATTTTACCGAAAATTGTGATAATGGCAATCTCAGTGAAAATAGTGAAAATAGTTGTAGCATTATTAATTGACGATAAAGAAAAAATATATAAAAGTGTCGATTTTACTGAAAATTGTGATAATGGCAATCTCAGTGAAATTATCTTAACAGAATATTTAAATACACTTTCACCATCTGGTTTACCACCAAATGAATTACATTTACGAATACATTCAGTTGTAATGCTAATTAGGAATATGAGTGTTAATGAAGGACTATGTAATGGTTCAAGATTGTTAATTTTAGATCTATTAAAGAATGTTATTAAATGTCAAATATAAACAGGTGACAAAGCTGGAAATATTGTTTTTTTGCACTGTGTTACATTACATTGTGATAAAGTTTATCCGTTTACATTTAAAAGAAGGCAATTTTCTACAAAATTAGCATTTGATATGACTATAAATAAGTTTTAGGGACAAACTTTTCACAAAATTGCTATTGATTTAAGAAAAGATGTTTTCAATCATAGACAATTATATATAGCGTTGTCTAGAGTACGTTCTTTTTCATCAATAAAAGTTTATTTAGGAAATCAAAGAAGTTAAAAAATATAAAAAATTATATCTTTCGTGAAATTTTGGAATAATTTGTGTTAAACTATTAATAATATTCTGTTTTCATATATAGTCACTATCCTTAGAGAATTTATATTTTGTAACTATAGCATGTCTAACACTCAGGAAAGTCAGAGAAAAGTTAGGGGATTTCTATAATTTTAATTTTCTATTATTTAAAGTAAATGTTCAGTATAAAAAAATTAATTCTTTTCTTCATTTCAGATAAATTTTTTACTCTAAAAAATAGGAATTATAAAGTGTTTATTTGTATTATATTATTCTAATCATTTAAAAATTATTATTTTAACATTTTTACTTTAATTTCCTGGGATATCCTGAATTCACTGGTGTTATGGGGGATTGAAGAAAAAAATAATATAAATAATTCTTATACTCTGCTTTTCCACGTAAAAGTGTCTGTGCGTCACTATTTTAAATAGGCTGTATTTTTTTCTAATCTAATTATGATTAAAATTATTTTATTTTAATTTTGATGCATTATGCTTAATTAATAAAGAAAATATAAAATACATTAAGGATAGGTGGGAGAAAAAATGGTTTCGTGATCGATACTACTCATGTTCTAAATTAGATTTAATTAATATAACATGACCTTGAAATAAATAAAATATTTAATCTAAACTGTTGTGAACGATATTATTTCAGAAATAGTTAACTTTAATTCATCTCCATCAAAAAATTTTGACCTTTCTTATTTATATTGAACTTTACTTTTACTTAATGGATATATCTACGATTAATAAAACAAAATTTAAATTGTTATACACCACAATAACAGTTACAAACAAGTTGTAAATCCAGATGTTCATTACATGAGCATTTTGCTTCCTCTATACGATCAGCAAAAAAATTTGCTTCCTCGTGGAGGAAGCACTAACTTATTGTCACGTATTGACATATTTTCCATGTTGTTGTCTTCAAATCTAATTAAAAATTAATTTTAAAAATTTGTTATATTCATTATAATTAAGTATATTAAGTATATTTAATTTTTAAATAATTTCTAATACGATCTAATATTTATAAAATTTGTTTTAATCCTAAATGAACAAAATAAAATTTTTAATAAAAAAATGAATTTTTCATCTTTAATTGTAATTAATTCTATAATTTTTAATACAATATATATTTTACATACATCAACCGATTCATCTTGATGCAAGGAATAAGATTTTAGATTTATTTTTCAATAAATAATATTTTATTGTACAGCAACATGATTCTTAAAAAAAATGAATTTTTATTAAAAATGCAAATTTTGTGTCTGTAATTGGTTTTAATTTTATAAATTAAAATACAATATATATTTTATATATACCAATCGATCCGTCTTGATGCAAAGAATAAAATTTTAAAAATAAGTGAGTAAGATTTTCTTATACAGCAACATAATTTTGCGGAAAGAACTCATTTTTTTAAGAAAAATGCGAATTTTTCAGCTTTAATTGTGATTACCTCTATAAATTCTCATACAATTTATTCTTTTTATATACCAATCGATTCGTCTTGATGCAAAGAATAAGATTTTATTATATATTAACTTCAATAACCAACTTAAAAAAAAATTTTTGAAAAAAATTTTTTTAAAGAAAAAAGTCAAAAAAAATTTTTTTCTGAGAATTTTTAAAACTCTATCAATCCAGTTCGAGATATTTTTATGATAAATATACCTGGTAAATTTTAGCTAAATTCGTTAAAACCTCTTCGAGTTATCGTGTTCACAAAAATCGGGATCCACACACACATACATACATCCGGACAATTGTTCAGGGTCTTATATAACATAGTCCCATATAGAAGAAAATTTGTCAAAAGGATTTTTAAAAATTTTGTAAATTAAACGACTACAAAGCTTCCTCACGAGGAAGCAAAATAATGGTTTTTGGTTTCTCTGCTAAAAAAAGATTTTTTTTATAGTTACTTTTCAATTAAAGTTTATTAAAAAGAATAATAAGTTAAAAAATTAAATATGAAATAATTTGTTCAGTTGATAAATAGATAATTTAATGTATATTTATTTGAAGGTGATGTTAAATTAATTTATTCTGATTTAGAATATATGTAGTAATGTAATAAGAATGCAAACGTTCATTTTTATAGGAAAGTACTTAACTAATATTGTTAACTTTTATTTAATAAAAATTTACAAGCAATAAAGTATTATCAGGTATGGTTTGGACATTTTGGAATAGTAAATTGTGAAAAAATTCTACAGTGAAAACAAGTTGTAAATCTAGATGTTCATTACATGAACATTTTGCTTCCTCTATACGATCAGCAAAAAAATTTGCTTCCTCGTGGAGGAAGCACTAACAAAAAATACGATACGATCTAATATTTATAAAATCAAAAAAATATTTATAAAATTTGTTTTAATCCTAAATGAACAAAATTAAATTTTTAATAAAAAAATGAATTTTTCATCTTTAACCCCTTCGCAGTCCAGATCAAAATCGCTTGTGGTCCAAAAACGGTCCAAAAAAAAAAAAGTTTCTAAAAAATGTGATTTCATTGTAATTAAAGTTTTTGGAGTCGCTAAATTCGAATTTGAAGTCAGTTTTTCAAAATTTAAAATGGCGGACCCAAAATAGCGAATTCGAAAATTTTACATTTTATCAGATTTGCTTGAAACTTGTTACTCGGGGGTTTTCGGGGTCGCTGATTACGAATCCGATGTCAGATTTTGAAATCCAAAATGGCGGACCTAAAATTCGATCAAATTGCATGAATCTTGAAATTATCCGCCATATTGGATTCACCATTTTAATTTCGTAAATCTGACATCATATTCGTAATCAGCGACCCCGAAAACCCCCAAGTAACAAGTTTTAGGCGAATTTGATAAATTTTTGAATCTTCATAGTCGCCATTTTAGGACCACCATTTTGAATTTTGAAAATCTGATTTGAAATTCAGATTCAGCGACCCCAAAAACCTTAGTATACACTTGGTCATTCAAATCGAATTATGTTTAGTATTTTATTTTTGAGATGGACATATATGGCCACGGACGTAAAGGTGGCACGACTTTTTGTGGCCACATATGGGCCATGGACTGTCAAGGGGTTAATTGTAATTAATTCTATAATTTTCAATAGAATATATATTTTACATACATCAATCGATTCGTCTTGATGCAAGGAATAGGACTTTAGATTTATTTTTCAATAAATAATATTTTATTGTACAGCAACATGATTCTTAAGAAAAAATGCATTTTTATTAAAAATGCAAATTTTGTGTCTGTAATTGGTTTTAATTTTTTAAATTCAAATACAATATATACTTTATATATACCAATCGATCCGTCTTGATGCAAAGAATAAAATTTTAGAAATAAGTAAGTAAGATTTTCTTATACAGCAACATAATTTTGCGGAAAGAATTCATTTTTTGAGAAAAATGCGAATTTTTCAGCTTTAATTGTGATTAACTCTATAAATTCTCATAGAATTTATTCTTTTTATATACCAATCGATTCGTCTTGATGCAAAGAATAAGATTTTATTATATATTAACTTCAATAACCAACTTAAAAAAAAATTTTTGAAAAAAAATTTTTTTTAGAAAAAAGTCAAAAAAAAAATTTTTTCTGAGAATTTTTTAAAGTCTATCAATCCAGTTCGAGATATTTTTATGATAAATATACTTGGTAAATTTTAGTCAAATTCGTTAAAACCTCTTCGAGTTATCGTGTTCACAAAAATCGGGATCCACACACACACATACATCCGGACAATTGTTCAGGGTCTTATATAACATAGTCCCATATAGGAGGCATTTTACGTGTAATGTCCTAAGTTGAAATTTCAACTTCTTGAAAAAAATTGAAACTCGGGGAAATTGTTGTTCTATCAAGTAGAAATATGACCCAAAAAATATTTTTGACTTTTTCGAAAATTTGAAGGGGGTAGAGGGGGGCCAATTTGACGAATTTTGCTAACACCGGCTACTTTGTAAATTTTTTCTGAACGTACTTTTAATTGGAAAAATTTTTCAGAATATGTTTCGGAAAGGTTTTTTCGTCCTCTTTTCAATGGTGAATTTTATTTTTTAATATTTTAAAAATTTATCCCAATTTATGATAATTATTTTTTAAATTTTAATTTCCCAAAAAAGGGTCCGTTTTATTTGAAAATAAATTATTGCAAACGAAAGCTGAGGTTTTTTCCTATGCGCATGTAAATTTTCAGAATGCCCTTTTTTTTGTTTTTGAGTTATTAAATTTCAAAGAATAAATTGCTGCGCGCAGCGTTGCGGTGGCACTCGATCACGCGTGGTACCCAGCGTGATGCGAGGTGCCACCGCAACGTAGCGCGCAGCAATTTATTCTTTGAAATTTAATAACTCAAAAACAAAAAAAAGGGCATTCTGAAAATTTACATGCGCATAGGAAAAAACCTCAGCTTTCGTTTGCAATAATTTATTTTCAAATAAAACGGACCCTTTTTTGGGAAATTAAAATTTAAAAAATAATTATCATAAATTGGGATAAATTTTTAAAATATTAAAAAATGAAATTCACCATTGAAAAGACGACGAAAAAACCTTTACGAAACATATTCTGAAAAATTTTTTCCATTAAAAGTACGTTCAGAAAAAATTCACAAAGTAGCCGGTGTTAGCAAAATTGGTCAAATTGGCCCCCCTCTACCCCCTTCAAATTTTCGAAAAAGTCAAAAATATTTTTTGGGGCATATTTCTACTTGATAGAACAACAAATTCCCCGAGTTTCAATTTTTTTCAAGAAGTTGAAATTTCAACTTAGGACATTACACGTAAAATGCCTCATAGAAGAAAAGGACCCCGCACTTTTACTATTGAATTTGGCTCTCAGCCAATTTTTTTTGTAACTTTGCAGATTTGTAGTTTTTGACCTTCTGAACAAAAAATGTATGGGACAAAATTCAAAATAATGACCAGTTTTTGAGATGCAGACGGTCAAAGTTCAAAAAAATCAAATAACGGGTATTAGTCGTTCAAGAATGTTTTGTTGACAAAAGTCAATTGAATTCGCTTGAAACTGGTTACTCGGAAGTTTTTAAGGTCGATGATAACGAATATGATGTTGGATTTTCAAAATTCAAAATGGCGACTCTAATATGGCGGACATATTTTAGAAAAGTCAATTGAAATCGCTTGAAACTGGTTACTTGGGGGTTTTTAAGGTCGCTGATAACGAATATGATGTTGGATTTTCAAAATTCAAAATGGCGACTCCAATATGGCGGACATATTTTAGAAAAGTCTTAAAAAACCTTTTGAATTTAATTCTTACTAATATTATAAGTCTGTTTTAATTGAAATTTTCGTGGGCACTCTACTCGTTAGTTTTTTATTGAACTTTAAAAATTATGTAAATTTAACCTATTTTTCGTTGAATTTTTGTTTTCATGATTGAACTGAAGTTTGTTGCTTCAAATTGTTTACTTTGTTACGTTCGTAACTTCTGGTTTATTTATCTAATTTCAATATAACTAGAGTGGCTCCGTCCCCCTGCGCGCTTCGCGCGCCAAACCCCTGATTTTATATTTACTTATATTTATGGATAATATAAAGATTGTAAAATGCGATCTTATGATATTAGCCATTCTCAAATTTTCAATCTTTGTCATCAATTTTGAAGTAGCATACCAGCTTGTAAGTAAAAAAATGTTTTTTTGCATAGGCTTTGACGTCCTATTTCGCACTTCTATTTGAGGGGGCAAGCCCTGACCTGTTTGTAAAACACAGATCAAATTTTGACGTAATGTGAAGGCACAAATTAAGGCCCCTTTTAAAACCCGTACCTCAAAAAAATAGGTTAAATTAAAAATGTATTTTTATTCGTTCTTTATTCTCTTTTTGACCTAGGTCAAAAAATAGGTCAATTTTGATATATGTTTTGATTTATGTTTTTGACCTGGGTCAAAAAATTGGTCAATTTTGACATAAGTTTTGAGGTAATGTGAGGCCGTTATTTGTCTTCTTTTAAATCTATAGGTCAAAAAATAGTTCTAATTAGACATAGGTTTTGAGGTAAGTGAGGCCATTATTTATCCTCTTTTTGACCTGTAGGTCAAAAAATAGGTCAAATTAGACATATATTTTGACGTAATGTGAGGCCGTTATTTATCCTCCTTTTAAACCTATAGGTATAGGTCAAAAAATAGGTCAATTTTGACATAAATAACGGCCTCACATTACTTCAAAACTTATGTCCAAATTGACCTATTTTTTTACCTATACCTATAGGTTTAAAAGGAGGAAAGTTTTGAAGTAATATGAGTCCATTATTTATCCTCTTTTTGACCTATATCTCAAAAAATAGGTCAAATTAGACATAGATTTTGACGTAATGTGAGGCCGTTATTTATCCTCCTTTTAAACCGGTAGGTAAAAAATAGGTCAATTTTGACATAGATTTTGACGTAATGTTAGGCCGTTATTTATTCTCTTTTAAACCTATGGTCAAAAAATAGATCAATTTTGACGTAAGTTTTGACGGTCCTTACTACAGGGGGCCCTTAGAAATCCTGACTCTGCGGCGGCGAAATGTTTTTATATAATAGGGATATATATCAAAACTGCCCTCAAAATTGACCTAAATTTTTACATAAGTTTAGACGGCTCCTTCGGAAAGGGCGCCCTTAGAACTTTCTGAAACAGCGGCGGCGGAGATATGATTTTATAATAATAGGGATAGATATTTAAGCATGTATTTAGATTGGGGGAATAAATTACTTATAAAAAGATTCTTTTTTTGATTAATTTAGTTAGTAAATTTAATTATTTATGATAATTAATTAATGATTGGGGGAATAAATTACTTATAAAAAGATTCTTTTTTTGATTAATTTAGTTAGTAAATTTAATTATTTATGATAATTAATTAAAGATTGGGGGAATAAATTACTTATAAAAAGATTCTTTTTTTGATTAATTTAGTTAGGAGTTTTGAAAAAATGTAAAAAATGATGCATTTTTTGGAAAAATGCTAATTTTTTTTGTAAGAAAAGATAAGAATATAAATATCTAATAATGGGAGGGGGGAAAACTTACCCCCATTCATAAGGAATTGAAAATTATAATTTTATAATTTTTAATTGAATAAATTATACTTATTGAGATACTTTTGTCAGTAATGGAAAACTGGTTTTCTCATAGGAAGTTCAAGTAATTTAAGAATAGAGGCAAAAGAAAGATCTGAAATTTTTTAATTAAGTATGAAATTTAGACCTGATTAAGAATTAAATTTTTAATAAATATAGAATATAAAATATTAAAAGTTATAAATTTTTATAATGAAATTATAATGTTTTATTTAAACTATATTTTAATTAGAAATTTTTATTTCATTAAAATTTATAACATTAATTTACCTCTTTTTGGTTTTAATAAAAAATAAATTTTTTAAAATAATTTTTAAATGCAAATTAAATGTTATGATTTTAACTATTATTCAATTATATTAAAAAAATAAACTTATAAATAAAATTATTTAAAAAATTAAATTAATTTTTAAATATGAGTAATTAAAGGTATTAAAAAAATTATTTATTTCATAAAATAAAATTGATGGGAATAAATTTTTTAAATAAAAAAAAGGAAAAATGGTTGATAAACATAGTATTAAAAATGAGAAAAATAAGTGATTATAAATGATTAAGCTTTTAATAGCTGTTAATTTTAAAAAAAAATTATTGTTGGAGGTAATATTATAAAAAAAAATTATTGTTGTTATTAATAAAATTTTATTAGGTAAGGTTTGTAAATGTAAATCGTGAATAAATTTAATTTCATGGGAATTGAATATGTACACTGAGATAAATAAGGTAATTGAATATGCAGTAAAGTAATTTGATCATGTATTGTAATCATATATTAATAAAATTAAAAATCAAGTTATCTGATTAAGGGAAGAGGCTGAAATAATTAGTTTCATTTAATTTAATTTAATTTATTTTATTGTAATAAATCAAACAGTCACATAGACCAATTACAGGATTATCAACTTATTAACTATAAACATAAAATATATAAAGTGTTTCTTCTTTTTTACCATTATAGAGATCAGTTAGAACTCGGATTCTCCTTTACAAAACTAACAACAGCCGTCAAAAATGATTGAAACGATTGTTCAAATACATCAAAAAGTGCAGAATTACTTATATACATGACGTTAAGTGTGTCACACATTCTTAAAATAGGGGTAGTCTTATTAGCAGACATAACTGCCGTGTATAGTGGTTGAGACCTACGTGAGAAGAATTGAGGAACATTGATAGGAATTTCGGAAAGTAAATATGAATTGTCAATTAAACCACGGATAATTTTAAATATAAATAAAACTGAGTCTATTGTTCTACGATTTTCAAGTGAATTTTCATTAAATCTCCGACACAAGAGTGCGTAATTAGAACCCGGGGGCAAAAAGTTTCCATGTTTTTTGAAATGCAAGAACTTTAAGAATCGCTTTTGACATTGTTCGATAGCGTCAGATAAATTTATTATAAATTTTATAAAAATTATAAATAAATTATTTATTTATTATTCAGGTAATTTATTATAAACTATATCGCAGTATATAAATTTGGAGCGAACTAAAGAATGGAATAAGGTTTTTAAGGCGCACTCATTTTGAAAATTTTTGCAAATCCTGAATAAAAACCCCAGAGTTCGATTTGCCTCACAGACTATGGTGTCAACATGGGTGTTAAATTTTCGGTTAGATGTGAAGTGCACACCCAGATCTTTAATTACGCAAGTCCTGTCAAGAGAATTGTTATTAATTGTGTATTTGAATTCAATTGATTCCTTTCTTCTCGTGAAGGTCATTACTTTACATTTTTGTACATTCACATCAAGGGAGTTATCACTGCACCATTTATGAAAGATATTAACGTCCGACTGGAGGTCTTCGCAATCTTCAATACAATTAATTAAATTTAAAATAAAATTTAATTCATTCATATAAATGACGAATAACATTGGCCCAAGATTGGAACCCTGAGGAACTCCCGAGGTTGGTACGAATTCAAAAGATGCGTATCCATTATAATTAACAGTCATAACTCTGTCACATAAGTATGAGCACATAAGTTTCAATATTTTTCCTGGTACACCAATATTTTTTTTAAATCATTTAGGATTTTTTCATGACTGACACTATCAAACGCTTTAGATAGGTCAGTGAAAATTACATCGACTTGTAGATTAAATAAAAGAAAAGTCTCTATTTTATTCAGAAATGTTAGCAAGTTTGTTGTTGTTGAACGTCTAGGAACAAAACCGTGTTGATTTAGAGAAAGGGAGGGAGAAAAATATGACCATAAAATATCACCAATAATTGATTCAATAATTTTAGAAAAATTGCATAAAATTGTTATTGGTCTGTAATTTACTACATAAGATTTGTCTCCGCTCTTAAAAACAGAAGTAATCTTTCCTCTCTTCCATATGTCTGGGAATACACCGGTCATTAAACATAGATTAATAATTATAAGTAGAGGTTCAACAAAAGCATTGCCACAATTGCGGATTAGTTTGTTTGGTATTCTGTCCATACCAGAAGTAAGTTTATTACTTAAAGATTTTATTTTGGATTTAATTTGTGTAGAGTGTACCAGCATTCCATCTCCCATATAGACAAAATTGTCACAACAAAATTTATTTTGGTCAAATGTAGAAGTCTTATAAACATTTATGAACAAATTAGCAAATACGTCAACTATTTCCTGCGGATTGCTTATTTCCAAATTATTATAGTGAACGATACCTGGAATTCTAGATTTTTTTAGACCTGTTTACATGTGTCCATATAGAGTTTGGATCGCTGATAACTTCACTTTCAATTTTTTTAAGATATGAATTATGTTGTTTGTGAATTTGATTTTTAATAGTTTTTCTTAAACTTTTATAGGCCTCAAGAAAGTATGTACTACCAGAAATCCTGAATTTTTGTCTAAACTTATTTTTTAATTTAATTTGGGTAATGATCTGTTTCGAGTACCAATTTGGATAAGAGGAAGTCATTGATGTATTTTTCACATAACCCACTTCAGTATCCAGGATCGTAAAAATTTTATCATAAAACAATTGTAGTACTACATTAACATCATAATAGTTTCGAAGATCAGTTTAATTGAATGAGAGTAAAGAATTATAAAAAATCTTCTTAATAGATTTAAAAGTAAAATAAATTGTAAGAAATAAATTTGTATTGGAAAAATTGAGGTATTTAATTCTATTAAATTATTGAATAAAAAGAAAGGTAATATTTTTTGTGATGTTATGATAATAAAGATTGTTAATCAGTCTAAATTAATTAATAAATGTAAGTATCATCATGAGAATGGTCATATTCCTGTTTTTATTAAAATTGATGTAATTATTATTAAAGTAAATATTAAATTTGAGGAGTTTGTTATATAAAAAAATATAGAAATTAATATAATTGAAGATCTAAATCTTTGAATGAGAAAATATTTTATGAAAATATCTTTCTTAGAAGATTTATTATAATAAAATATTATGGGAATAAATGAAATTATATTTCATTCTATTATTATTCAGGTAAATAAAATATTAAGTGTTCTTGTTCCTAAAAAAATTCTTAAATTAAGAAGAGAGGAAAATAATATTAAATTAATGATTATAGATATTTAAGTTAAATGTTTTAAATTTAATATTTATAAATTATGTTTAAGGTGGGTAATACATATATTATTTAGAATAATTAATTTTTTAGATTTATTTAAAATAATATTTAATGTATAGTATATATTAGTAATAAAATAGTTTTATATTTTTGAATAAATTTACGGTTTATTACTTAAATCAGACATATTACTAGTAATTTTTAATTTAATTTAAAATATTTCATTTACATTGAAAAAATAATTATGTAATTAAAATTAAATGTGTAATTATATTAATAAATGATTTTTTTCTTCAAATCATTATAAATTTAATTTTAAATAAATTTGTAGTTTTTGTAATTGAAAGACAAGAAATTGAAATTATTTGAACTATTATTCCTATTGTAACTTTAATTATTTTAGGAATTCCTTCGATAAAAATTTTATACGTATTGGATGAAATTTATGAACCTTTATTGTATTCTACCTTATATTATATTATTATTGTATTTTATGTATTTTATATTATTGTATTCTGCATATTTTTAACATATGGCAATGGTTATTATATATTTTAAAATAAAATACAAATTGTAACAAATATACGAGAAAAGAGTAATATTTTAGTTCATGTAAAAAGAATAATGATACCGCATCAAAAACATGACCTTTCCAACAAATTTTGACAAGCGAGTGAAGATAATATTAGAAAGAGAAGATTATGTAAACAAGCGACGAACAAAAATTCAAGCAAGAGGAAAATCACCTGTTTCCTCCTCAGCCTGGCTGCTTTTCTACTCAATTCCCAAATCTACGTGGGACAACAGTCGCCCGTTACCGCCACTTACATTAGCAAATATTGACACGTGCATGTTTTCTAAAAAGTAAACGCACAGTAAGCGGGAGGAAAATCATCAGTCGCCCAGAGCAGTTTACTATACAATTCCCAAATCGGCGAGGATTGCCGTTCCCAAATCGCCCGTTACTCCCACTTAAACCAATATCAACACGTGCCTGATTTCAAAGCATTACACTTATGAGGAATGTTTTATATATAAAGGGAGACAATTTCTGGTTAGATCAGAGAATAATTTTTTGGAAATCAATTAGTCCAGATCTACCTGCGAACAAGTGAACATCGTCCCAGTATTATTATTTGAAAGTGAACTCCAAGTATAAATCTTTATAGTACAACGTTAGAAGTAAACTATTTCCCCAAGTATTAATTTTGAAATCAGTCTCAAATCAACATCCAAGTATTACTTTTGAATATTATTTAAAAGTGATTAACAAGTATTAATTTTGAACATTATTTAAAGGTGAACTCCAAATAATAATTTTGAACATCTTATAAAAGTGAACTCCAAATAATAATTTTGAAGATTAATTAAAAGTGAACCTCGATTATTAATTTTAAACGTGCAACGATAAAGTGAACTATTTCCCCAAATATTAATTTTTGAAATCAATATACGTCTGTTTTAAAATTACAAATTTTAACAATTTTCAAAACATAAACTTGGAAATAAATTCGAGTGTGTACAAGAGTCTAATATTGAAACAACGCATACCAAATTTCGAACCATCGAAATTTGCTCAAGAGGCGACAACCGTCTGGACAAGCAGATATTTTTATGGACTACAAAACACTATCTCATTAGTGTAAACAACAGCAACCATTAAGGATCACAGTTAAGCGGCCCCTTCACGTTTAGTGCTCAAAACAATTTCAAGATCGGATTACAAGATTATCATCACACAACAAGTAATCATTATTCTTGAAGTAAAATTCATAATTTTGTACTCATTGTATTTTTGTCAACTCTTTTCTTTCTAGTTGGTTTTTAAATAAATTATTCTCTCACAACATTTAGTAGGCTCATTGACTTATCCTCATCCCAAATTAGATTCATTTATGAAACTAATTTAAAACGAGGAACGTTAGGTATATTTAAAAAGGTTTCTTGTTTTGACGTAACAGAAGCCCTTATAAATTTTGGTGCATCGGCCCGGCAACTTATAAAGTCGATCAGGCATAATTTTGTCAAAATTTTAATAAAATATGAAAATTTTATGAACATAATTTTATAATTTACAATATTTTTTAAAATAAATCAATGAGTATACCAATTGTTAAAAAAGGTAAATTTTTTTAATAAATAATAACAAATAATATCAAAAAATAATTAATGTCATTTAATATTTTCATTTAAATTGGTACATTTTATATTGATTGATAACATTATACAAGATTTCAGTCGCAAGGTGCATTCATAAATATATTTTATATTGGATTTAATGAATAGGGGTTCGAGTCCTCTTAACTTATAATTTTTAAAGTCTGAAACTGACGATAACGACAGCAAATATTCTATATTAGAAGAAACTCTGGTAGAACAAAATTTAGGAAATCAGTCTCAAGCAAATTTAGGTTCAAATAATCCATTATTTGACGAAGTTGAAACAAGCGAACACTCTGAAAACGATTGTTTCGATAGCACTAGAGACAGTAACGATTTTAAAGAAAACATGGCGCTTCCAAACCATCAGCAAATATCTTTACGCGATGCATTAGAAACTATACCAATGTTTGACGGAAAAAATATCCCATTATCTATATTTATTGAAAGTTGTTTAGAAGCAAAATCTATGCTTCCTGAAAATGCACAAGTGCAAACAAATTTAGTCAAATTAATTAGAAGTAGA
Source organism: Leptopilina drosophilae (assembly GCA_032873175.1). Lineage (NCBI taxonomy): Eukaryota > Metazoa > Arthropoda > Insecta > Hymenoptera > Figitidae > Leptopilina > Leptopilina drosophilae. The sequence continues at coordinate 20,840,836 of CM065484.1, read as the reverse complement.
ATTTCGGGTGAAGCGCGAAGAATTATTACAGGAAATAATTTTAATACAGTAGAGCAGTTGACAGAAAGGTTAAAACAAATTTACGCGCCAGCAAAATCTGTTTATCAATTACAAGGAGAATTAGGAGCAATATATTGTATGTGGGAACACGAAAATGTAATTTCTTACGGTTCAAGAATCGCAGAATCAGCAGAAAGAATATGCAATATTATAAATAAAAAACCAAACGTTCCGGTTTGCCCCATGGGGGGTGCGGTTTATCCCAGGGGGTGGGGCAAACCGGACCGTTTGCAAAATTTTTTAAAGTTAACACAGAAACTAAACAATAAAAGATGAAGTATAGGTGTCTCTGGGAAAAAGTTACGCAATTAAATGATCTTTTAAACAAGCCCTGGAAAAATGAAATCCGTTGATTCGTTCAGTCACAAGAGTCAAAAAAACGTTAGGGGGTTTGGTTTGCCCCACTCTCCCCTAAATTCAAAAGGTTTTATTGAAATTCCTTTTTCTCCACAGGAGATATACTTAAAACAAAAAGATCTTCATAATACTTTGCAAGATCAAAAAAATACCGATTTAACTGTTTCTGTGAGTACTTTTGTGTTAATTTACGTTTATTTTATCGTATTTAGTAAAAATATACTTAAACTAATAAGAAAATGTATTTTTTCATTTTACAATAACTTTTACTGAGTTGTTGTAAAATGGGTTATGTTTGTCAGCGTAACCTGTTAAATATTTAAGAAACTTATTTACAGAGAAATAAAACATTTTTTGGTGATAAAAACTCGCAACTAGGAATTAAATTGTATTAAATAACATTATATTTCAATTACAGCCATTTCGGAAATCATCGAGCACGGTGAAAGGGACCTTAGCTGCAATAGACAAATTTGTACAGGAAAGGCATTTAAAGTAGAACCACTCTGATTGGTCAAGACGTTCCAATGAAATTCATCCCCACTTCACATTACACATTGATAGTTGTCAAGTCAAGAATTGACCTGTAGTTTCTCCCCTCAAAATTTAGATCAATTTTGAGGGCAGTTTTGACCTAAACGTCAAAATTTGACAAACGATTCCCGCTACCCTCAAAATTGAGGTCTTATTTGACCTAAACGTCAAAATTTGACAAACAATTCCAGCTACCCTAAAAATTTAGGTCAATTTTGAGGGCAGTTTTGACTTAAACGTCAAAATTTGACAAACAGTTTTGACCTACGGGTAAAAAGAGGCGCACAAACGTCTGTTACATTACGTCGAAATCTGCATGTAATTTTAAATTCCTCTTTTACCTACATGTCATAAACGATCAAATAATGACCTTTAATTTATGTCAACATTTGTGTCAGATTTGATTTGTTGTTAAAGCTGCAAGTAAAAAGGTTCGTAATAATGCCTTTGATGATACTGCAAAATCTATGCCAAATTTAACCAATTTTTTTTCTTAAGGTAGAAAAAAGTATCTATAATGGTACCATAAGATCATAATCATGTCCGTAAAGTAAAATTCTTTTTAAGTGCTTTTTTACTATCGCCTGATATAATTTACTCTAACTTTTTATCATGAATTCAAATTAAGAGAGTATGATTTGAAAATAAAAATTAAAATAAATATAAGAATTAGTTAGGGAGTAGGCGCGCGGGGGATGGAGCCCCTTTAGTATATATGGGGCATTCTTTGTCAACGGGAGAGGTGCACCCCCCAAAAATGGTTTAGACGGAATGGGTTCTAATACGGCTTAAATTTTGGGTATTTGTCTCTACTTTAAAAAGCAAAGTGGCACCTTCTGAAATTCAAGATGGCGGGTAAAATATGACGAAAAATTAAAAAAAATTGATTTAAACTACTAAGAACTTATTAATAGAGTGTTTTTTGAATCGCTGAATACAAATTCAAAGTCCTTTTTGTTCCAGTAAGATATAATTTTTTTTCTAACCTCAAAATATGTGTCGAATTAAATATTTTAGGCAAAATTTTTTGAATAATTACAGATTTGCTCAAATTCTATTACTCAGGGAATTTTGGGGTCGCTGATTACGAATCTGAAGTCAGATTTTCAAAATTTAAAATGGCGGATCTAATGTAACTAACGAGAATTTGGAAAAATGTTAGATTTCTGTGAAACATGGTTTTTGGCGGTTTTCTGATTATTAATTTTGACTCTAATTATGTACCCGTGGGGTGCCCGGGTGCAGAAGAGGCCCCCTGTGACCGGCTACAGGTCATAAGAGGCGATCATATGAGGCTCGGAGTGGCGCCACTGCTTGCGGTTAGTACTCGGTTCGTCCCAGGCTTTCATATAGAGCAGTGGCATACGATGATGATGGGCAGTGCCGTGACGGCCCGGCAAGTCTAATTATAGACCGTCGACCTTACTTGCCGAAGCAAGGGTGGTAAGACTCTTAATCGGTACTCATACCAGAGTATTAAACGGTACCATGGGGACCGGTCCGAGCCCGGGGGACTTGCCGAAAGGCTTGTTTCCTTCCGGTCATTGGGTTGGCCTCGTGGGGGCACTGGTTATAGCCTACATCGCTTAAAGGCTAGGGGCGCTATGAACGGACCGGAGCGGAGCTTCGCAAAAACGGAGTAACGGACCTAGTAACTAGCGCTTCGACATGTGAGTTGTGGTGCCAACTGGCGTGGTTACCTGCAGAGTAACCAGAGATTGGAAAGGTCTCGCCCTTCGGCGTTGGGGAGCGTGATCTCTCCCAGTTACGCTCGTATGCGAGCCGTGTGGTTATACCAGTATTGGGAGGTGCTGCACGTATACTCTACATAGGCTCTGACTCTAATTATGAAAAAATAGTAAATTTTAAAAAATAAATTAGGCGTAACGAGCATAACAATTAAAGTTAACAATTACGTATTCAATATGGAATTTATTTTTATAAATCGGTTGGGTGAATTGGTCATTAATAGGCAAGTGTATTACCGTTTTGAGAATTAGAATATATCTTAATTAGTAAGTGTTTATTGTTTTGTACAATAAAGCAATTACTTTTGGATACTTGTGGAACTTTGGGCCTTGTCAAATCGTCTTTTAAGAAATCGTTCTTCTTTTTCATGCATTTTTCTACTGTAATAAAAAATCGTTATGCTTTTAAATTAATCCTCGCCCCATTGGACAAGTTTTTCTACATTCAATATTGCTTCTGACGGCTTGCACAAAAGACTATTTCGTGCAGCTTCTCTCTTAAACAAAGCCCCAATTCCATATTTAAAGTGCTGTTTCGCGCCATCTGTGAAATAAATAATTTTCTTAACATTTACGGTCGCTTTCAATTGAGGAATTAACAATTTCTGTACGGTATACACCGCAGCTGTATCATATCGGGTACTATCTGATAGGAAAATTAAACTTTTATGTTTAACTTCAGAATTTTCTTTATAATAAAGAACAAAAGGAAAATCTGTAGCCTGAGAGTTATTGAAATAAAATGCTTGGGATACATCTTGAGCTACGTACTTGTAGTTTTCAGAAAAATCTAACACAGCAAGCACTTCACCATCATTTAAATTTACCTTTTTATCTTGAAAAAACTATTATTGCTGTTTCGATAAAAAGGAATGAGGTTTTAAAATTAGTGACTTACTGCTTAGTTCTTCAATGTATTATACTGTAAGAGTGATTACAGTTTGTAGTGTAGATCGATCAGTACCAGTCCATTTACTATATTGTACATTGTGAACACTTTTTTCCTGTAATAAATTCTGTACATATTGAGAAAGAATTTCAATGCTTGGACACTGATCACATTTACAAAGAAAGCAATCCTCACTTGGATTAGTACACATAATAAGCTGTAGGCAATCCTTATAATTTTTTATTGGTTTTTCAGAATTCTCAGTAAGTTTTGTAATGTTTATTGAATCTAACAACAATTTACAATTTTGATGAATGCTGCAGACGCAGACGGAATATGTTGCACTGCCACCAGCAAGAATACATTGTTTTGGGCGTAGTTGTGCAAATTTACTGAAACTTACAGGGAAATCTGGAAATGTTTCTTTGTGAATAGATAATAATCCCTTTAAATCTGCTAATAGAAGACGTTTTTGTTTTAAATAGCGTCCTTCTTTATTTTTTACAGATATAAAATCCTTCTTACCAGGCATTATACTACTGTTTTCATCGCTTGCGTAAAACCCCACTACTTTTTCAACAGTCGTGTCATGTAATCGTTTACCAGCCTTGGATATAGTATCTGCCAAAACACCCTTTACAGCTCTAAGATCTTTTGCTTTTTTGCAAATTGACAATTATAACCAAACTCCTCAAAAATTTTATTTACACTCCACGTTTTAGGTACTACAGTGAGAATAGATAACCTCAGCGATTCATTATTTTTTAAGCTAGTGAACTTTTCTTTTAAATCAGTTAGCATATCTTCTAACTCTATTTCCCTTGCTGAGCGAGAAATCGCTGAATTTACTACTTCTTGATCCATATCAATATTAATTAAATTCTCATACTCTAGATTCTTAATCTCTACAGAATCTTTTGTATGTACACTAGACTCGTGGTTCATACGCCTACATTCCCAACAAACTTTTACATTATTAGGCAGATCAGGAAATTTACGTTTCAAATTTTTAAAAATTGGTCTTAAATCCTTACCTTTGTGAGTAGAAACACCAAAAACTTGGTATGGATTACAACATGTATCAAAGTGAGTGTCTTTCTAGTTCGACATACTGAATATAAAAATTTTAATAAAACAATATAGGTGAAAACAAAACTACAATCAAGCAGCAACAAAATTCGAATTTAAGATAATAAATAATATAAAGGTAACACAACAAAAAAATCACAATTTCGAATAAATTCAATTCAATTTGCAAAAGATTACACCAATTTTTTTTACTAATTCAAAGATTTTTTTCATCTCATACGAGTTGATGACACAATGTCAAAAGAAAATATAACACGTTGCTAAGATACTTCTCTTGTTTCTAAATTTAAAAACAAACAATTGAATAAGAATACCTAAAAAATTATTAATTTCTTGGTTAATAACCCTATAACAACAAAATTAAACTAAAATGGTTTAATTTGTAATAAATAATAATAAATAAAACAAAAAAATTAAAACATAAAAAGAAATCAATATAAATTACAAAACAACAATATTATTATTAAACGAAATTGAAAAAAATAAATATAAATATATAAAATTCATTATTAGTAGGGGAGAGTGGGGCAAACCGGACCGTTGGGTAAACCGGACCTCCCTCAATATTTCCGAAATGGCGAAATTGTCAAAAGTGCTATTTAGAAAACAACCATGTGTAGTATACCTTATTTTTTTCAATTTGCCATTTTTTACTTTTTTTTGTACAACGCTGGGAGCAAAAGTTTTTTTTACTTTTTTTCTACACTTTCACGAATTTTTTCTTAAGGAAATTCTGATTAAATCGTGTATTATTTCCAAATATTAGGTCTTGGGTTTTGAAGGTACACACCTTAGGAATATTTACCACCAAAAACTTTCATGAATTTGCAAAGCGTTTCTTTTTGACAAACATTTATTCTCAAAATGAGCCTGTGGGGCAAACCGGACCGTTTTCGGTGGGGCAAACCGGCCATAGGATTTTCCATTGAATTAAAGTTTTAGAAAAATTATTTTTAAATTAAATGTTTTTTTCATTAAAATATTTACTTACAATGAACAATAATTGTCTTCTAATGAGAATTGGACCCTTTAATATTGTTTCTCTGATAATGACAAACATTTTAATTCATTTATTAAAAAAAATATTTATTTAATTAAAATTCAATTTCGAATTATTATTTTCATTACTACAACCATTGTTTACATGATTCTTTATGTTTTTTATTATTGTAGATTATGTAAATGCAATATTATAAATAAAAAACCAAACTGTCCGGTTTGCCCCATGGGGGTCCGGTTTATTCCAGGGGGTGGGGCAAACCGGACCGTTTGCAAAATTTTTTAAAGTTAACACAGCAACTAAACAATAAAAGATAAAGTATAGGTGTCTCTGGGAAAAAGTTGCGCAATTAAATGATCTTTCAAACAAGCCCTCATCAAATAAAATCGGTTGATTCGTTTAGTCACAAGAGTCAAAAAACCGTTAGGGGGTCCGGTTTGCCCCACTCTCCCCTAATAAGTCACTAATAAATAACGTTCACAAAAAATTAAACGAAAATAATAAATAAAATAGATAAATAAACATAAAAAGACAACAACATTGTTTTGCAATTATTATTAAATGAAATTAAAAAAAATTACAAATAAGTAAATTAATGATAATAATCATAAAAATTAATTATTAATAATAACTGACTAATAAATAACCTTATAACAAAACAATTAAACGAAAATAAAAAAGTACAATAATATTTTAATAACAATAAAATTTGTAATAATAAAAAATAAAAACTATTATAATAATAATAAATTAAATAAAATAGATAAATAAACATAAACAGAAAGCAATATAAGTTACACAACAACAATTAGGTATAAATTAAGTATAAACAATTAAGTATAAATTTTCATCAGCTGTCGATCTGTCAATGCTATGATATGAACTTAACTTTTTTTATTTGAACAAATAACTTTAGATTATAAAATTTTAAATTGACATTAAATATTTTTTGATAGCATCAAAATTAAATTTATAAATATTTCAAAATTAATAGTTTTAATACAAATTAAACCTACAAAATGAGTCAAAATTGTAAAAGAAAAAATTCTGATGTAAATAAAGAATCAACATCATCAAATAAAAAAATTAAATTTAATTATGATCTGACATTCACAACAACCGAATTTCTACAAAATAAAATTTGTATAACTGATAAGTATGCGTAAGTAACGTATTAATAAATCTAAATTGATTCTGAACAGATAAATTATTATTATTAAATTATATAATTATTATTATTAGGAAAATAAAAAAATATTAAATATTAATAAATAATAAAATAATAATAAATAAATAAATAATGATTACTAATTAATGGTTAACATAAACAAAAATAACAAAACCTATTCATTAAAAAACTTTATTTATTAAAAAAATATACATATATAAAATAAATTTTTTTAAATTTAATTAATATAAATTGTCTAAATAATAACAATTATTATACAGATCAGTTGTATGTTATAGTGACGGAATAGAAAAAATTAAAAAATTTTCAGCAACAGAAGCTTCGAAAGAATATATTTTATTTAAATTTCTTTTAAATAATAATGGTTCGGGGCGGTAGCAATTCTACGCAATTAAATTCTACAAATGAAAATTCAACACAGTAAACTCTACACGAGAAAACTCTCACTTTATATTTAGACAAGTAATAACAATTCTACGCAAATTAATTCTACATAATTAAACTCTACGCATTCTAATTAAATAAAATATAATTTAATTAATTTTTTTAAATTCTTCACGATTAAATACTACACCAATAAATTCTACAAACTTTAATTCTACGCATGATAAAATATATTTTTGATTATTCTTTATAAGTTGTTAACTCTACGCAGTTAAATTCAACACCAGATAATTCTACAAAAATGAATGCATTTTAATAAATAGATTTTTTTTTAAATTCTACGCAATTAAAGTCGAACAAAAAATAATTCTACAAATTTTAACTTTTTTTTATAATAAATTTTTAGAAGATTAAACTCTACATAAGGAAATTCTACAAAAATAATTCTACGAGAAAAATGTCTACAGATAGCAATAATTATAATATTTCATTTAATTAAATTATTAACTCTACGCCGTTAAACTCAATAACAGATAATTCTACGAAAATAAATACATTTTTTAAAAATTCTACACAATTAAACACTACAATTCAAAATTCTACACAAATTTAAATTGGATTTTTTTTCAAAGTCAATAAATAATAATTCTACGCCGTTCAATTCAACAGTAAATAATTCTACGCAAATAAACTCTACACGGTAAAACTCAACACAAGTTTGTTCATTTGCGTAAAATTATTTAATGTTGAATTAAACGGCGCTGAATTATTCTTTATTGACTTTAAAAAAAAGAAAAAAAATCCAATTTAAATTTGTGTAGAATTTTGAATTGTAGTGTTTAATTGTGTAGAATTTTTAAAAAATGTATTTATTTTCGTAGAATTATCTGTTATTGAGTTTAACGGCGTAGAGTTAATAATTTAATTAAATTAAATATTACAATTGCTATCTGTAGACATTTTTCTCGTAGAATTATTTTTGTAGAATTTCCTTGTGTAGAGTTTAATCTTCTAAAAATTTATTATAAAAAAAGTTAAAATTTGTAGAATTATTTTTTGTTCGACTTTAATTGCGTAGAATTTAAAAAAAATCTATTTATTAAAATGCATTTATTTTTGTAGAATTATCTGGTGTTGAATTTAACAGCGTAGAGTTAACAACTTATAAAGAATAATCAAAAATATATTTTATCATGCGTAGAATTAAAGTTTGTAGAATTTATTGGTGTAGTATTTAATCGTGAAGAATTTAAAAAAATTAATTAAATTATATTTTATTTAATTAGAATGCGTAGAGTTTAATTATGTAGAATTAATTTGCGTAGAATTGTTATTACTTGTCTAAATATAAAGTGAGAGTTTTCTCGTGTAGAGTTTACTGTGTTGAATTTTCATTTGTAGAATTTAATTGCGTAGAATCGCTACCGCCTCTAATGGTTCAACAATTTGCTGCCAATCTTGGAACAATAAGGCAATTCATTTTGAATCAAAAATTAAACCCAACAGAGAAATGAATTTAAATCATATATTCTAAATTTTTTTTTAAAAACACAACTGGAAAATTTGTAGAGATTTTAAGATTTTAAGCATACTACTTAGACAACATTTAGGTTCTACAAAAACACCATGTTTCCTGTGTTTGTGGGACAGTAGAGATCAAGCAAGTCACTACATTAAAAAACCATGGCCAAAAAAGAATTCTTTCGAACCAGGTTCAAAAAATATAATAGAAAATCCCCTAATCAACTCTTCAAAGATGATAATTCCATCCTTACACACGAAACTAGGAGAAATGAAACAATTTGTCAAAGCCTTAGATAAAGAAGGAAACTGTTTTAAATACCTGGAACAAAAGTTTCCAGAAATATCTGATGCGAAACTAAAAGAAGGGGTTTTCGACGGACCACAAATTTGCAAATTGTTAAAAGATGAGCAATTTATTACCAAGATGAATAAAAAGGAGAAAGCCGCACGGCTTAGTTTCAAAGGAGTTGTGGAAATTTTGTGAGTAATCACAAGAGTAAAAATTGGGAGCAAATAGTTAATGATATGATTAAAAAAATTTGTAAGTTAGGATGCTTAATGAGCATAAAGATGCATTACTTAGACTCGCATCGGGATTGATTCCCTGAAAATTTGTGAGATTACAGTGAAGAACAAGGAGAACGATTCCATCAAGATCTTAAAGAATTTGAGCGTCGTTATCAAAGAATATGGGATGTAAATATGATGTCTGACTACTGTTGGATGCTGAATTGGGATATTGTACCTGGAGGCACCAATTTGAAACGAAAACCATTACACATGTCCTTTGAGGACAAAAGAGTGCGCTACCATTAAAGGACGTGAAAACCTTATTTATGTATGTAAGAATTTCCATTTTTAGTTTTGAAAATGTAACTTCAGATTCGTAATCAGCAACCTAAAAAACCCCTGGATTCCAGGTTTGAAGTAAATCTACCAATTTTTAAAAAATTCGTCCGCTATATTGGATCCGCCATTTTGAATTTTGAAAATCTAACTTCAAATTCGTCATCAGCGACCCAAAAAACCCCTAGTTACCAAGTTTGAAGTAAATCCATCAATTTTTTAAAAATTCGTCCGCCATATTGGAGCCGCTTTTTTGAATTTTGAAAATCTAACTTTAAATTCGTCATCAGCGACCCAAAAAACCCCTAGCTACCAAGTTTGAAGCAAATCCATTAATTTTTTAAAAAAATAGCCCACCTATTCGATAGGTGGGCTATAGGTTTTTGGATCCGATAGGTTCGTGGAGGTTAGAAAAAAATCATGACTTAATGGAGCAAAACGGACTTCGGATCCGTGTTCAGCGCGTCAAAATACATAGGAAATAACTAATCTGGTCTGCCGCGCACGAAACTTTGTTTTTTTGTGGGGCTGTGTAGTGGGACAATGCAGTATGAATTTCTATTAAAACATTACACAAAAATTACGGATTTAGGAGAATTCAAAATTGAAGAAAGTGATAGAAAAATATCCAAAATTAATTTTAATAAATCAAAAATTATTAAAGCTTCAGGATGGATAGAAATTGAGGGTCATTTAAGGGATGAATTCAGAATCATTAATAGAATAAAATGTAATCATTATTTTGTCAGCATAACTAATGGTAAATTAAAATTAATAGTGTCTATCTCCAACGTTTCTAAGGAAATTAATTTTAATCAAGGTCAAAAATTAAACATTATTGGATACATAATTGACAGCGGTATTATTATTACATTATTATTAGTTATTAGCGGTATTTAACATAGTTAAATACATTTCTATACCCCAACAGCATTGGGACATTAATGTTATCTCTGAGATCTCATAATGATATTCTTAATATCGTGATGCTCTTAGGACAAACTTTTTGTCTTCTAAAATGTATTAATATTTTTTAGATGATGATGTTTTACAAGCGCTATTTTTTGTTGGTCACGTTCACAATCCTTCATATGCTCTTTCACCCTATCTTTCAAATATCTCTCAGTGTTAAATACTTGTTTTTAATAAATTAATTATAAGGATCTTTATCGTAAGAGAAAACAACTCCGATGCCGAAGGCATTATAAATATTTTTGAAAAAACAAGATAAATCTTTACTGTAGGTTAAAACCATCACTTTTCTCGTATCAAAGTCTGTCGTCCTCGACTCATTATTTACGTTCGAATTAACCCTCCGTCACACACCTAGGGAGGGATTCCCTCTATAGTTTCAGTATTTTTTTAAATAACTTTTGTTTTCCTCATTGCAAAATAAAATCAGTTTCTATACCTTTCGACAATTTACTCCTCAACACATTTCTAAAAAAACATTTAGTTTAAACATAATTAATATTTAATTATGAAGCTTCAAAGCCAGAAAAAACACGAAAAAGTGAGGTTATGTTAAATAAAAAAATCAAGTTTTCAAAACATTTTTTGTTCCACTGTTGGTTAATGACAAAATTATATTATAAATATAATTAAAATAAATTATTTAATAATTTTTTTGCTTATTTGTTAATGTTACATTATTTTTACATGTAAAGTGTAATTCCTTCGAAGATGTGCATTCGTGTAATTAATTATTATTTTTGAGGCCGAAAGTTAATTTTATAATTTAGAACAATTTACTACATATTTGTAAGTTTGTTTTAAAATTAAATTTTTGTTGATTTCTTTGTTTATGTTATAATGTCGCTTATTTTACAATATGGTGAGGGATTCCCTCTAAACGTGTGTAAAGTCGTAATTTTTTCCAATGTGTGTGACGGAGGGTTAAGAGACTGAATAACATACTTTTCATTAATTTTTCTGGAAAATTATTATCTTTAAGTAAATTAAAAATTATTTTTAAATTTTCTTTCTAAAAACTAATATTGGATAATTTTATAGCTCCATCAACTAAACCATAAATACTTGAAATTTTATCTTTAATACAAACTTCTGAATTGAAATTTACATATCGTCCTAAAAATATTTTTTTTCTTTCCTAATAAGTTATAAGTCTATTTTATCTTGATAATTATTTACATACAAGAATGTGATCAAATTATTTGACTCCACTTCGATGGTAAATTGAATCCTTGGATGATAAGAGTTAAAAATGTCAAGCATGTCAGTGACGTATTCCTCTGCATAAAACCAAAAAATACCCGTGTCTGGACGTTTTGCTGGATTAACTTGCAGAGGCCTTTGAGGTTATACTTACCCTGTGACCAGTCCTTTGGGATAAAGAGGGAGGGGCAACTTTGAGGTTATATTTGACGTGTAACCTGAGAGTGGGAATGGAGGAGAGGGGAGATTTTGAGGTTATAATAGACCTGTGAGTGGGGAGGGGGTTTTGAGGTTATGTTTGACCTTTGGCCTTTCTGTCGACTAATTCCACAAGTAAAAGTAGCATATAAAATGATTCAAGATGGCTGATTTAATATATATGGAAATATTACCATAATTTTTTTAATTTATTTTAATTTCCTATCCCCCAACATTGATTTTGATCTAGAGAGTTCTAGTAGGGCTTAAAATTCAGCTATTAATGTCTACTTTTAATAGCAAAGTGTCATAATTCAAAATTTAAAAATGGCGATTTCAATATGGCGGATGTTGTTTTCAAAGAATAAATAAATTTGCTCGAAACTTGCTATACTTACGTTTTTGGGGTCGCTGAAATTAAATCTGTCATCAAATTTTGAAAATTCATAATCGTAATTACTTTCTTTGTGAGCCTGTATTTTATAGTTATGCATTTGTTTTATGAGTTGTCAAAAACAGCGTGAGTGACTAATTCTGTTTTTGCGTTTTGTGTTTTTTTAATTATCAGTAATAGTTTAAATTTTTTAAAACTACATTTTGTACTAGATTTTTTTTTATTATTAAGCCACGTGAGTCAGTTGTTTCAAAACCTATCTTTTTCAGTAATGCATTTATTTTTCTCTTAATATATCAAAAATAGCGTTTCTGAGTTTGCTTTTGCGTTAGGCATCAATTTCAATAATCAGAAATAAGGTTAATTTTTTGTTGAACTACATTTTTTATTAGATATTTTTTTCGTTTGGCATTTGATTTTTCAGTTTATTCAACAGCATAAATTTCCGATCTGCATTTTGTATTTGGCGTTTTTTTAATTGTCATGTCACATAAGTCATTTCTTTCTAAACTCTTTTTTATAACGCTTTTTAGGGTTCCGTACACCGTAGGTGTACTGACGGAACCCTTATGAAATCACTCGTGTGTCCGTCCCAGCCGCGCAAAATGGGCTGCCCCCCCCTTAACTTCTGCAAATGTCAACCTTGTGAGCTGAAATTAGGTTGGGATCTTCAGTTTCAAGTGCAGATTACAGGAAAAATATAGCGAACACGATTGGCCTACATATTTGCGAAATAGAAGGGATAGAAATTAAATTTTTTTGAAAAAATTGTAAAAAATGACCCTGCCCCCCCCTTAACTTCTACAAATCTCAACCTGGTGAGCTGAAATTCGGTAGGGATCTTCAGTTTTACGTGCAGATTACGGGAAAATTATAGCAAAAACGATTGGTCTACATATTTGCGAAACAGAAGGGAAAGAAATTAAATTTTTTCGAAAAAATTGCCAAAAATGACCCTGTCCCCCCCTTTAACTTCTTCAAATCTGAACCTGGTGAGCTGAAATTCGGCAGGGATCTTCAGTCTTAAGTGCAGATTACAGGAAAATTATAGCGAACCTGATTGGTGAACATAAGTATAATTACAGAGAAATATTGTGATCACTTTTATAAGTATCATAATTTAATACGATTGAGCGCAAGCGATTTTGATTCTCGAACCATTTTTTCTTTTGTGCTGCTTTTACGGATCGTCCAAGGCTAACTTCTGCTATCATTTTTTCACTATCCGCTTGCTCTTTCTGTATCTCACGTAACGCCGAATATAAGTCCGGGTGGTGTTTTCCAACAATTAAACGGAATCTATTGTGCCATCCCTCGCTTATATTGTTCGTCTTATGTGAGCCATCAATAGTTGCTTGATAGTGATTCCAAATTGCGATCGAATATCTGGGAGGTACTGCTTTTCTTCTACCTCTGCCAGGTTTTCCGTTCACGTAATATTCATCGAAGTAGCCAACTATGGGAATCAGTTCCTCAGGGACTTCGTCGGTAAGAAGCCTCAAAGTCCTTTATGATAGTAATACCTTCTTCAAGATTTGGCGGATGTATAGCATGTGGTGATTCATGAGGTCCTCTTAACACAATCACATCAATACCATTAGTCACTGTTACTGCTCTAGCCGAACATTCTCCTGCCCGTAGCCGATTGTAGTCCCAATATGTTTTCTCACCCCGCTTTCTTGACTTTAAATAAACGTAACCATTAACAATTAATTTTTTATCCACGATTATTGTAGAGTATTCCATTATTAACAAGAATTTTGACAATTATTAACAAGAAATTTGGAACACGAGAATTTATTAACACTAGAATTTGGAAATGTCAAAATTTGGAACACGAGAATTTATTAACACTACAATTTGGAAATGTTAAAATTTGTTTCATTGTTTCTATAGCAACCAAAATGCTTTCTTTTATTTTGTCGGGAAAAATACTTGTCGTGAAACTGGATTCGTGAAAACAGGTGTCGGGAAATTGCTTTCGTGAAAAACATTTGTCGGGATAATAGTTGTCGGGAAAAATGATTTCGTGATATTGAATTCGGGAAAACGTTGGGGAACCGTTTGAATTATACTAATATAGCTGACATGTTGCATAACTCTCACTTCCTCTTCTCGTTCTCTACTATATGATTATATATGGACATAAAGGATAATCGGTGGAACATTCATCGTGTTGATACCTCCAATCGCGCTGTATACCCGCACTACTGTATGAACGATCTTGGGTCTGAATAATCGACCTTATTCATTTTTTCTTAACCCTCCGTCACACACCTTGGAAAAAATTACGACTTTACACACGTTTAGAGGGAATCCCTCACCACATTGTAAAATAAGCGACATTACAACATAAACGAAGAAATCAACAAAAATTTAATTTAAACACAAACTTACAAATATGTAGTAAATTATTCTAATTTATAAAATTAATAAAATTAATTTTCGGTCTCAAAAATAATAATTAATTACACGAATGCACATCTCCGAAGGAATTACACTTTACATGTAAAAATAATGTAACATTAACAAATAAGCAAAAAAATCATAAAATAGTTTATTTTAATTATATTTAGAATATAATTTTGCCATTAACTAACAGTGGAACAAAAAATGTTTTGAAAACTTGATTTTTTTATTCAACATAACCTCACTTTTTCGAGTTTTTTCTAGCTTTGAAGCTTCATAATTAAATATTAATTATGTTTAAACTAAATGTTTTTTTAGAAATGTGTTGAGGAGTAAATTGTCGAAAGGTATAGAAACTGATTTTATTTTGCAATGAGGAAAACAAAAGTTATTTAAAGAATACTGAAACCATAGAGGGAATCCCTCCCTAGGTGTGTGACGGAGGGTTAAACTGTAATCTGTAGACATCATATTGTTAATCACAATATGATCTATTTGTGTTATTGTTTGTCCACTTTTGTCAATATTCTGCTTCCTTCTTTTTTGTCAATATTCTCAAAACTTTTTTTCTTTATTTCCATCTAAAATTTTTGGACAGTCTTGAAAAATGTCAAATAACGATTACTCTTATAGCGACAGATGTTGCAATTCTTATGAAGTATTTAGCGTTCAAAATCGCAAAGGAAAGGATTTGCGAAAGGTTTCAAAAAATATAAAACGTAAATTTCCTGAACTTTCTGATTATGCTAAGGTTTGTTATCAATGTAGATGCAAAGAACATGACTTTACAATCGATAAAGAAAACTCTCAAGAGTCTAATTAATTAAATGAAATGTGAGTAATGATATGGACAATAATGCAGCAAGTGTTATTATTGTTCGTTCAGAGAGGGAAATTGAATTGGAAGATATGTTAAGCGATTTGAAAGAAAAATTTTCTAGTTAGTCTAGTAGTGATTTGTTGAAGTTTCGTATTCTAACCTTAGTTCCAAAAACATGGAATGTTTACAAGTTTGCGGAAGAATATCGTTGTAGTTGGCAGTTCGCTAAAAAAACAATAAATCTTAAAAATGCTAATGGCATTTTAGCAAAGACTACAGCAATAGCTGGTAAAACGTTACCAATATATTTCGTAGAAAATGTAGTAAAGTTTTACACTAGTGACGAGAGCAGTAGGATAATGCCAGGTGAAAAAGGTGTAGTCTCTGTAAAAGATAAAAATGGTCGTACTTTAAAGCAGAAACGCCTTCTTCTTTTGGATTTAAAAGGTCTTTTTTAGGGTTTCGTGGCCAAGGACCAAAACCCTTATAGCGAGACTTCGGTGTCCGTCCGTAGTTTTTATGTCTTAAGTCTTAAGTTTTTCTTAAGTTCTTATGTCCTAAGACTTAAGACTTAACTTCGGTATAAGGAGGTCTTAAGTTCTAAGTCTTAAGTCTTACATCTTAACAACCGTTGCCATTACAACTTCGGTATAAGAAGGTCTTAAGTCCTAAGTCTTAAGTCTAATATGTTCGCATATGTTTTCATTGAAAACATATGCGACATGAAAATACTCGAAAGTACTAAAAGAATCAATTACTTCATTAAAATTTTTAAACAATTAATTCAACAAAAAAAAATGTCTAAATAAATTATTATTTATTTTTTTTATTTATTCATTATCATCATTTTTGTCATTTTAGGCCACGAAACCCTATGATGTAGGCGCGTTGCGCCTGCTTCTCTGCCTGATTTTTGTTTATATGTGACGTGCCGCGACAAAAGGGACCTTAGCTCTGAAAAAATTAATTTCGAATTATGTATATCATTCAATATTTATTGAGTTGCTCTTTCACATACAAGCGTCAAAAATTCTTTTTACTTATAGATTTTTTTGTTATTAATGTTTAAAAATGAGCTTGTTGAGTGTTTACACGTGGTTGTTCAGAAAAGCACCCATTCCACTTTCCAATACAACTACACTGGTCATATACATACAATTCGTGCGCTTCGTGTAACGCGGACAAATATCAATGTGTAGTGAGTAGTGGGGCTGAATTCTAGTAGAACTTCTCCACCAATCAGAGACGCTCTACTTCAATCGCCTTTCCTGCAAAATTCACTATTGGGAGCTAAGGTCCCTTTTGTCGCGACACGTCACATATAAAGAAACGTATAAAACCATTCATGTAAGTTTCAGCTTTCCCCTTCTTCGTCCAAAAGAATTTATTCTGGCTGGAGATAGTGGAACACATTCGGTCTGTGTGTGCACCATACATAAAAATTTCAAGTTGGCGTTGGATGTAATTTATATTGAAAAACTTACAGAAGGTTCTGAAAATCCAATTAGAAATTATAAAGATTGCTTAAAACAAATTACTTGCGAAAATCCTAGTGAAAATTGCTTTCTTGGAAGATGTACTAAATGTCCCAGCATTGACAACTTTGTACAATTTTTACAGGCATTATTAGACGGAAAAAATATTCACCATATTCAAATTAGTGCATGAACAGCCACAGACAAGTCAACATTGCAAACACGAATCATCTCTACGGCAGAATTTTTAGAAGAATTTAATATTAAACTCCTCCTTTTAAAACCTCACTCATTTTTAGCAAAACAGCAATCACAGTTCTTTAGTAAAAAGAAAAACAATACAAATGATGGTGAAGTTTTAGTCATTTTAGATTTTTCTGAGAATTATAAGTATATTGACTTTTCAAGCTTTCCATTTTAATAACACACAATGCACAATATTTCCTGTAGTGTGTTATAAGCAAGGTTCGTAAATTAAACACAAAAGTCTTGTATTTTTATCTGAAAGTCTTCTGTCCAAGCCATCCGAAGCTATTTTATCCCTCAAGAAACTTGTGAAATGGGGTAAGGATTATTTCACAAGTGTAAAAGTAATCTATTACAGTCGCAAAGCGCACGAAAGATCGGAAAGGTTCATTAAGAAAAGATTTACCTAAGCACTAGCAGTCTCAGAAATATTAAAAAATCACTGTTTAATTGTCCGTAAAAATAATCAATTACTAATAAAAAGGTATTTAAATGCACCTACTGACAATATACTACACTATTAGATTAAAGATCTTTTCCTGCTTTAATTAGTTGGACAAGTAACTTGTTTCAACCTACTTTATCTAAAAACAATTTTGCCTTACTATTATTAGTTGGGCCAGTTACTAGTCTTGCCTTTACTGTCTTAACTCTGATCTGGTTTTGCCTTTACTGGTTGGACCAGAAAATTGTCTTGCTTTAATTAGTTGGACAAGTAACTTACTTCGCCTTACTTTCTCTGAAAAATGTTATTGTATTATCTTTATTGGTTGGTCCAGTTACTAGTTTTGCATTTACTGTCTGGACTCTGATCTAGTTTTCTCTTTACTGGTTGGGCCAGTTAGTAGTTTTGCAGTAGACTAACCAAACAATTTTGAAAATTTTATCCGACATATTGGAATCGCCATTTTGAATTTTTGAATTATGCCACTTTGCCCTTAAAAGTAGACATTAATATCTGAATTTTAAGCCCTACTAGAACTCTCTAGGTCAAGATCAATTCTGGGGGGATAGGAAATTGAAATAAATTTAAGAAATTCTGGTAAAATTTATATATGTATATATATATATATATATATATATATATATATATATATATATATATATATATATATATATATATATATATATATATAATTAATTATATTAATTATATTAATTATTATTAATATATTATATTATTATATTAATTATATTATATATAATTATATTAATTTAAGAAATTCTGGTAAAATTTATATATGTATATATATATATATATATATATATATATATATATATATATATATATATATATATATATATACATATATAAATTTTACCAGAATTTCTTAAATTAATATATATATATATATATATATATATATATATATATATATATATATATATATATATATATATATATATATATATATATATATATATCAGGCCTGCTCACGCGAGTAGGCAGCGAGTAAGGAGAGCGTAGTGGCTACCCCTACTATGCGGGATCGCCTCCTTTCTCTTTACCTCTCGGCCCGCCACACAAGCCTATGTCTATTAGCGCTTCTGCGTCTACCTTATTTCTATTTTTCTATCTCAAACGGGGGGACTTTTAACATTTCAGCTTTTTAGTTTTTAAAGGGATGGTGACCGTTTAGGATTTCTACTAATTCATTAGTAAAAGCATAATAATTCTATTAATTTATTGGTAAAATATTAAACTAGTAATTGAAAAAATAAAATGTCTACTAATTCAGATTTAGAGAGTAATATAACCTCAAAATCGGTAAAAAATAAATATTATATTCTAACGCAAACAAAAAAAATAAATATATCATTTAATAACAATTGTTAAAGATCTAGTTTTACTTCTTCCGAAAAAAATTATTTTTAGGCAAAAAGGTTTGTCAACAATGACTTTTTTCAACATTTGATTTTTCTTTCTTTCTGATCAGACAAAAATTGCAATTTTTATAAACAATACCCCATTTTAATCCGTGAAACATTCTCCAAAATCGTTATCTTGTTAATAATGTTAAAAGTATGTTATTAAAAAAAAATTAATAAATGATCAATATTTTATTATAATTTTTAAATAACATACTTGTAACAATATTAAAAAATAATGATTATAGAGAATGTTTCACTGAATTAAATGAGCTATTTTTTATAAAAATTGGTTGAAAATTGCAATTTTTGTCTGATGTCAAAAGAAAAAATAATAAATTAAAAAAACATTGTTAACCAAATATTTCGTCTTATTAAAATTTTTCCAAAAATAATAAAACAAAATCTTTTAAAATTGTTTATAACTGATATTTATAGTGCCACTCAAAAACTTTCGCCCGCTGTACAGCGATTCAAGGGTTTACAAAAAGTTTTGTACTTTGTTTAGTATTGAAGTTATAAAGATAAAAAAATATTATCTAAAAGCTCATTTCCTCAGCTTTAACACTACAAAAAAACGAAATTAAAAAAATAATTTTGTTAATAAGTAAATAAATAATGTTTTTGCAAAACAAAATTTTTTGTTTTTTGTTTCATTTAATGTGAACATAAAGTGTTCCTTTTTGTGTATAAAATTGTAAAAAATATATAAACATTTTTTTTACATTAAACAAAAATTTTTTTAATTTTTTAAAGTTTTTAATGTAAAAACTTGCTTTCTACGCTCACTATCGCAACCAAACATATTTTTCACCGTATTTATTCAATTTTTTAAATATTTTTACCTCGCAAATCTTTTAAATAAGTTCTGATATATTCATTTATTTCATTGTTTGAAAACGAAAATTATATTAAAACTTTAAATGATTCGAAAGGTTAAAATTATTGAAAAAATGAATAAATAGAACGAAAAATATTTGTGCTTATGAGAGTCAGTGTAAAAAGCGAGTTTCTACATTAAAAACTTACAAATATAAAAAACGTAAATAAATTTTTTTTAAAGCATAATAAAAAATTTTGTTAAATATTTTTTTTAATTTTATACACAGAAAGGAACAATTCATGTTTTTAAAATTACTTTTTCTAATGTAATTGATTTGAGATATCAACAATTTAAAAAAATGGCCAACTTTTTACAAAAAGATCATAATTTTTTTAAAAATTATCGAATAAAAATTTTTAAGAATGCGTCTTAAAGGTGATAAAACTAGCTTTCAAATCAAAGTGTGGTAGCATTGAAAAATGCTGAATGAAAATGTATTAGCCCTGAAAAGGGCTGATTGAAAGTGTGTTTGTCTTGAAAAAGGCAGATTGATTGTGTGTTAGCTTTGAAAAGAGCTGATTGAATGTGTGTTAGCCCTGAAAAGGGCTGATTGAATGTGTGATAGCCGTGAAAAGGGCTGATTGAATGTGTGCGAGCCCTGAAAAGGGCTGATTGAATGTGTGTTAGCCCTGAAAAGGGCTGATTGAATGAGTGTTAGCCCTGAAAAGGGCTGATTGAAAAAATTAATTGTTTTCGTTTTCAAAATGCTTATTCACCAGATCATCAATGTCAACATCCATATCAGTGACTGCAATTCTTAATAATGAAGTTAGATTATCATCTGTCAACGATGATCGATGTTTGCTTTTAATCATCTTCATTAATGAAAAACTGCTTTCACATAAATAAAATGTTTCTAAAATTGATGACATTTTTAAACCAAAATCGCGAAGTTTTGGGTATAAATCAACTGAAAGCTGCTTATAAAATTCTGCACCGATTTCGTTTTTTAATGAAAGGTAAGGGTTTGATTGCAAATTACACAATTCCAGACGATACTTGATGTCCTGATTTTCAATGGCTACATTTAAAGGATTATTGAACAATGTAATGTCAGCTCGTAGTTGAATAACATCCTGAAAACGCGAATTAAATTGCAATTGAATTTCATTCATTGAATCCTCGAATTCGGTAAAATCAATATTTGGATACTCTGTTTTGATTTCTTCACAACAAGGAAAGTTATGAAGCTCTCCTCTTGACACTTCAATTTTGAATAAATTCAATTGCCTTTGAAAACCAGTTACAAAATGAAATAAATGGCTTATGGAAAGTCTTTTCCTTGAAGACGTAAATTTAAATGATTTAAATGTTTGGTTAAATCTGTTAGAAAAGCAATTTCAGCTATTATATTTTCATCTCTTAACTGCTTATCATATTCTGCGGTATCTTTATTAATTAACTCTTTTTCTAAGAATGTTAGAATTTCTTTACGCAGAGAGAAAAACTGTTCCAAACATTTGCCTGAACTCAACCAACGCGATTCACAATGGAATGATAAATCTTTATAATTTGCTTCAATCTCTTCTAAGAAATTTTTAAATTGGCGATGCATTAAAGATTTTTTCCACCTCTTAGAAAATTAATTATTGAAGTAACTAGCTTCATTGCACGCGTTAATTTAAGATTAATGCAACATTGAGCTTCTTGATGAACCAAACAATGGATAGTGGTACAATTAATTCCATTTTTTTTAATTGACCACAAAAACCAATGTCTGATCCTGTCATAGCTGGAGCTCCATCTGTCACTATTGCTGAAGATTTTGTAAAGTCAACATTAAATTTTGTTGTTGCTGCAAGGAAACATTTGAAAATATCAACGCCCTTTGTAGTATTGTGCATAGCTACTAAATCAAGCATTTCTTCATTAATAGTAAAATCACTTTGTACTGCTCTAACAAAAATTACTAGCTGACTAATATTACAAATATCAGTGCTTTCGTCCAAACAAAATGAATAATAAATCGCTAAATTTATTATTTTTTTTAATTTTAAAATTATTTGATTACTAATATCTATTATTCTTCTGGAAACCGTCATTCTTTTCAGAGGAACAGATTCAAAATTTTTCGCTACAGCATTTTCATTAAATGATTTTGCCATTAAAATAGCACCTTTTTTAATTAAAGCACCATCCGAAAAACTACGCTTACTTTTTGCGATTTCAAGAAAAACCCTGTACGAGGCATGTAATTTTTGTTTTTTATTTTGCATAACGGAATTTAATTCAGTCGAAGTGGTTCGATGAAGTCCTGAAAGAAATTCTTTTTTTAACTGTAAAATTTTCTCTTCCATCTCTTTTTTATCATTATTTTCGAACTTTGACTTATGAGTCAAAAAGTGTCTGTTGAAATTGTAGTTTCTCTCAGAATACAACATTTTTCCACAAACCAAGCATATAAACCCTTCATCATGTTTCATAAACATATAAGTATTTTCTATAAAATTCAAATGATTTTTTTCTGACATTTTCAAAACTTTGTAATGTTTTTGTTTGCGTTAGAATATAATTTTTATTTTTTACAGATTTTGAGGTTATATTACTCTCTTAATCTGAATTTTATATATATATATATATATATATATATATATATATATATATATATATATATATATATATATATATATATATATATAATCAGCCATCTTAAATAATTTCATATGCCACTTTGCATTGAAAAGTAGACGAAAAAAGCTAAATTTTAAGACTTAATTGGTCACTTCAGGTCAAAACCATTTTTGGGGAGGTAGGGTTCTTCCGTTGACAAAGAATGCTCAGTGGGCACACTTGTTAAGGCGCAGTGATTCAAGCCTAAAGTATTCGAGTTCGATCCCAGCTTCGTAGAAATTTTTCATTATTTCTCCACATTTTAAAAAAATAAAATTTAACTTGACATAAATTTAATAAAATATTACTGAGTATCAACTTAGAAAATGTTGTAAAAGAAATGTCTATTTAAGATCTGAAGAAATGTATAAAGGACGTCCAGAAGACGTTTTTAAGACGTCCTTTCTTATGTCTTTTATACCAGACATAGAACGCCTTTTAGACGTTTTTAGGGTTTCGTGGCCAAGGGCCAAAACCCTTATAGCGAGACTTCGGTGTCCGTCCGTAGTTCTTAAGTCTTAAGTCTTATGTCTTAAGTCTTAAGTCTTAAGTCTTATGTCTTATGTCTTAAGTCGGTTGCCATAGCAACGGTTGCCATGGTAATAGTTGTCATAACAACCGTTGCCATAGCAACGGTTGCCATGGTAATGGTTGTCATAACAACCGTTGCCATAGCAACGGTTGCTATAGTAATGGTTGTCATACTAACCGTTGCCATAGCAACGGTTGGTATAGTAATGGTTGCTATGGTAATGGTTGCCATAGCGACGGTTGCTATAGTAATGGTTGCTATGGTAATGGTTGCCATAACAACCGTTGCCATAGCAATGGTTGTCATAACAACCGTTGCCATAGCAATAAATAATAAATTATTATTTATTTATCATTATACGCCACGAAACCCTATGATGTAGGCGCGTTGCGCCTGCTTCTCCAACTGATTTTTTAGTTGTCTTTTTGATGACTCAAAGACATTACAATCATTGTCCGCGGACAAAAAGGGATGTCTTTTCGACGTCCCTGTGCCCACTGGTTGTCCCATATATATGGGGTACTCCACGCCAACCGGATCAGTAGAATATCCAAAATTGTATGTGACTAATCTCAAAGGTTCAGGTTTTAAAATAATAGTGTGAATGTCTTCTATCAACATTTGCAACACTACTTTTACGTTAAAGTGAATTTAAACAATTGAAGGGTCGACTCGACGATTATTCAGGGCAATTTGCATATGTGAGGATAATTATTGATTGAAAGTTATGAAATAATTTTATAGAGAACTTTTTAATATCAGTCATAGGATATGAGCCAATTCATTTCAAATCTTTCCATCGACAAAAATAATCGCAAGGAGAGCTATTTTCTAATGAATCTTATTAATTAAACATTTAATTATTTGTAGCATATTATACATTGAATCAAAAGAGAATTGCATGAACAATATAACAATATTTTAATTTATTTAAATTTTTCTCAATTTCGTAGAAAAATTTCTGTTTGAAAGTTTCAACTCTTAATATTTTAAAACACCCCCTGTTAATTTTTTGCAAAATGATATGAAAATAAAGCTTAAATTTTCTAGTTTTCTTTCTCGTATAATACATTAGGGACATTTAATGGAATAATTTAAAAAATTGTTTGAAAAAGGTGTTTTTGAAAAAATTTGACAAATGGTACGAAGTTGAAGGTTAGTTAGAATTTAACTTCGTGCCATTTGTCAAAATTTTCAAAAACATATTTTTTAAACAATTTTTTCCCATTAATCCTACTAAATGTCCATAATATATTATACGGGAATGGAAACCAGAATATTTAAGTTTTACTTTCATACAGTTTTGATAAACATCGACGGGGGGTGTTTTAAAATATTAAGAGTTGAAACTTTCAAACAGAAATTTCTCTACGAAATTGAGAGAAATTAAAAAAATAAGAATAGCACTAGAAGGTTCATGAAATTCTCTTTCGATTCAGTTTATAATATGTTATAAATAATCAAACTTTTATATATTAAAATTTATTAGAAAATCGCTCTCCTTGCGATTGATTTTTGTCGGCGAAATGATTTCAAATGAAATGTCTCATATATACTTTATTATATTTTTACCTTATTTATACTTATGTGCTATGATTGCTGTAAAAAATCTTATTATAATATCCATATTGGCAATCTATTGTCTTTTCGGAGAGTTAAACAATTCCCACATAGCACATAAACTTACAGGAAGTTTCCAGTGGCAATTTAGCTTTGAAAAATCGAAAACTGAAAAAATTACTTTTTTGAGAATTTTTATGTCGAAAACTATTGATTCTACTAGAAATATATTCTACGAGTCATTTATTCAAAATTATTGTTACGTAATCGTAACGTATTTTATATAATATTTAAAAACAATAATAGTAGCGATAATAACAATAGCAATAATAACAATAATAATTGTTAATAATAAATTAACAACTAATTGTTAATAATAAATTAACAACTAATTGTTAATAATAAATTAACAACTAATTGTTAATAATAAATTAACAACTAATTGTTAATAATAAATTAACAACTAATTGTTAATAATAAATTAACAACTAATTGTTAATAATAAATTAACAACTAATTGTTAATAATATTTTATTAACTTTTAACTATGAATAATTATTAACATTATAATTAATAATAATGAAATAATAACAATGACATTTGAAATAATGAATAGCAATATTTTAAATAATAATTGAGAATGATAACACAAAATTTAACAACAAATAATTGTTATAAACATATTATTATTTTAACTTCATATTATTATTAACAATTATTAATAATAAACAATAAATATGTATAATTAGTAAAATAATGTTACGTCAAAACAAGAAACCTTTTTAAATATACCTAACGTTCCTCGTTTTAAATTAGTTTCATAAATGAATCTAATTTGGGATGAAGATAAGTCAATGAGCCTACTAAATGTTGTGAGAGAATAATTTATTTAAAAACCAACAAGAAAGAAAAGAGTTGACAAAAATACAATGAGTACAAAATTATGAATCTTACTTAAAGAATAACGATTACTTGTGGTGTGATGATTATCTTGTAATCCAATCTTGAGTGGTGATGAGCACTAGACAAAAAGGGACCGTCTAATGGTTGTCCTTAATGGTGGAGAATTTGTGCTGGTGTTTACACTAATGAGATAGTGTATTGTATTCCGAAAAATATCTGCTAGTCCCAGACAGTTGTCGCCTCTTAAGCAAATTTCGATGTTTCGAAATTTGGAATGTGATCCTTCAATAATAGAGTTTTGTAGACACTCGAAAGAATTTCCAAATTTATATTTTTGGAAATTGATAAAAGTTATATTCGAAGATCGATGAATAGGGTGTTGATTTGAAACTGATTTCAAATTATTACTTGGGGAATAATTCACTTGTAATGAAGTATGTTTAAATTAATACTTGGACGACACTTTTAAATAATGTTCAAAAGTATACTGGGAGACTTTTTACTTTTAATAATGTTTAAAGGTTTACTGGGAATTCACTTTTGAATAATGTTCAAAGGTATACTGGGAGACTGTTCACTTGTTGAGGATTAGATGAATACTGCTGATTTCCAAAAAGTTACTCTCCGATCTAACCAGAAATGGTCTCCCTTTTTATATAAAACGTTCCTCATAAGTGTAATGCTTTGAAATCAGTCCCTCGTAGATTTGGGAATTGTCAGGTGATTTTCCTCTTGTTTGAATTCTTGTTCGTCGCTTGTTTTCATAATATTCTCTCTCTAATATTATCTTCACTCGCTTGTCAAAATTTGTTAGAAAGCCCATGTTTTTGATGCGGTATCATTATTCTTTTTACATGAACTAAAATATTACTCTTTTCTTGTGTATTTGTTACAATTTGTATTTTGTTTTAAAATATATAATAACTATTGCCATACGTTAAAAATATGCAGAATACAATAATATAACATACATAAAATACAATAACAATATAATATAAGTAGAATACAATAAGAAAATACATGCATAAATATTATATTGAAATTAGATGAATTAACCAGAAGTTACGGACGTAACACCTACCCCTTAGATTGAGCATGGGAGAGAATCGAAACATGCTCAAACTTTTCAAACACTTATTTTTATAGAGGAGATGTTATTATTGCTCATACATGCATTCTGTCCATTCTTTGTATTAAACAAAATTTTTTCAAACTTATATTATTTCACTCATCTTTTATCCAAATTATAATAATTCTTTTAGTTATTAATTTATGATTTTTAATCATCTACTAGTCACTTTTACTTGCGCGCCATGGTGGTTCGAGTCCCTTTTTTAAATAATAATTTCCGAAAAATTTTTTTTTATAATTTTTTGAAACTTCTAACCTGCGGAAATGATTGTATTACCTGGAAATTTACAGGAAGTTACCATGGGTAACGGCAATCCTGAAAATTTTAAAGAATTGGAATAATTTATTGGGTAATTTAATTGTACTTATTGTGTAATCTTTACTACAATTAACTTTTTTATTACTTTTAATTTTTTTAATATCTTATAATTTAAATTATAAATGTCTTTATTGTGGCTGGAAATAATAACTTTATTGGATATATCTGTTTCTTCAGAAATAGTTAAACCATATATTTTTGAACAAATGTATTTTGCCATCTGTTTATCAGGAATTTGAAACACATTAATATTACCCTCTCCAATTTTTATCAAAAATTTTGAAAAGCTTAAATCTGTACATCGCATATTATATATTAATATCATAACTTTAAATTTAGACCATAAATGCGAATATTCAATTCAGTCTTGTATTATATTAGTTCTACAGCCATGTTTTAATACTGGTAAACTTTGTCTAAAGTCTCTTCCTAAATTTATTAGTTTCTCGGTAAATGGTAATTCATCCAATTTACAACAATCTCTTAAAGTTTGATCAACTATTTCTAAATCTTTTTTTGGGATCATTGATGCTTCATCCCAAATTTTAATATCACACGTAATTTTTGTTTATCAGACTTTAGATTTAAAAAATGTTGTTTCTATGGTTGATAAATCTAATGGTAATCTATACTTTCTATGGCTGGTCATTCCACCAGGAAACAAAATTGATGCTATCCCCGTCCATAATGAAAAAGTGTTGCATACAAAAAAGTTTTACCGGTTTCTCCAAGTCCATCAATAAATATCATTGAATTATTATTTTTAACAATGTCATTAAAAATATTTTTTTTATCATCATCAATTGTTTGTTCAAGTGCATTAAATTTTAGATCTGGTAAACCAGAACATGATAAATTTTTTAAATGAAAGATCATGTCAATTTCTTGCAAAGCTTTTTGTTCTTTGTTATTCTTAAACCCCTCAGGAAATATTTTTTAAATTTATCCCCAATTTCAGATAATAATAAAGGTGCATTATCTAAAGATTTAGAAAACCATCGTCGTGTTATCAAAAATTTTTTTTGAGAATCAAAAAAATAAAACTTTGGAATATTAAAATATTTAATAATATTAGCAGTTTTATCTTGTTCGTTTAATTTAAAGTGACTTCATTGTGTAGTGTCGAATATTAGAACCATCATTGCTCCACTTCATTTGATGGTTCTGTTCAAATGAAGGCTGCTCTATGTTTGCACAAGAGACTTCAACTTGTTACAAGTTTCCTTTATTTTCTTCTTGTTGAATTATTTCATTCCGTCTTTCTTCAAAAGGTTCTCGCAAAGCACCATTTTTAAGTCTTCCAAAATTATCTTTGCCTTTAATTTGATTTTCAAATGCGTTAGGTTTAAAATTAACACCACTTAATGCTACTTTGCGTATAGTTGAGTCTCCTAGAGTTAGAAGTTCCTCTTTTCACCCTGTATTGAAAAATTAGGATGCAGTAATATTATTAAAAAATAACTAACATACAAACTATTTTTAATAATTTTTGAAAACGTTATTAACAAATTTTCAAATGCATTTGTTTAAATTTCAGTTTTATCAGACATTTTGTTTATACAGACATTCTTCAATTAAATATGGGTCCATTCATTAATTACG
Source organism: Leptopilina drosophilae (assembly GCA_032873175.1). Lineage (NCBI taxonomy): Eukaryota > Metazoa > Arthropoda > Insecta > Hymenoptera > Figitidae > Leptopilina > Leptopilina drosophilae. Next base: position 20,812,090 of record CM065484.1, on the reverse strand, counting down.
TAAGGGTTTATAGGAGAAGAGGGGTGTGGAAAATCTCTACATGGCCTTACGTCGGCACATAAGCACCTCGTCTTCGACTCTAAAGCCCCGTTCACAATACTTATGCTGACCAACCATTTGTAGTCTTCTGCAGTGACTTATTAATATCTATTACACTCGGTCATCCTGATAATAATGCTTGGTTTCCAAGCTTCGAAGTTACAAACTCCTTTTTAGTTGATATTACAAAAGAATTCGTTTCTCGTTTCATGTGACATTTCCATTTCGTAGTCTTCATATCGTTGCGGCAGTTTAGCCTTACGTCGAGGTCGATTTAACACTACTTTTGACTTTTCGTCGATTACATTTACTGTTTCGCTATTTCGAATTTCTCGTTCGTCGCTTTCATAATGTCTCTCATTCACGTCATTAATCGTTTGACTATTAGAATCCTCAGTATCGCTAAATTCTTCGGCAGATTCATCATTGTTCAACTGTCCGCGCCAAATTTTTAACTGGCTTAGATGAGCGGAAGTTTTTGTTCTACCTGTTCTGTGATCAATTAAATTTTGAATCCTATAAGTATTCTTTGTGAAGACTTCCATTATCACCATGGGACCTTTATACCTAGATTGTAGTTTTCTTGAATCTCCCGTCGCGATTTTGTCAGCTTTAACGAATACTATATTTCCAACTTCGTACTTAACATTTTTCAATCTCGATTTGTCATAGCGTATTTTAGCCTTTCGTTGTTCTACTTCTATCTTTTCGAATATTTCCCGCCTTAACTCTTCTGAAATTTTATAAGTTTCCGCGCGTGTCGTCAATAATAATCTAGTGTGACCGTCTTCGAATCGAGGAATATATCCATAGAGCAATTGAAACTGAGTCTTGCACGTAGTTTTACTAATTGATGAGTTTAAATCTCGCTCGAGCTTTTTAATAGATAAATCCCAATCAATTCCCTCGATCTAATTCGCGTTAGACTGCATTGCCAAAATGATAGTTTGATTGACTCGGCCGTTAGCCTGTGGGTGGCGACTGGAAATTAAGACATGTTTAATTTCATGTTTTTGGCATAGATCCTTAAACCGGTTTCCCGTATAAGACGTTCCCCTGTCCGTTATAATCCGTAACGGAGCACCGAATTGACTAATGGACACCTTAATTCGCTTTACAATAGTCGGTGATTTTTCATCTTTCACCGCATATAATTGAACAAATTTCGTCAAAATACAGATTGCTGCTAATACATACTTATTACCCTTGCGTGTAGAAATGAAAGGACCTACATGATCTAAGTGTACTGTCTCAAACGGTCGTTTTCCCGCCGGTATTGGATTCAATTCACCCGCCTGTCGCCATGCAACGTTTTTTGCTAGAATACATTTTATACATGACCGAATGTGTCGTTTTACGTATTGTTTCATCCCCGGAAAATAATAGTGTTGTTTTATTCGAGCGACTGTGTGATCGATTCCAAATTAACTGGTCAATTCGTGAAATTTTATGACAAGGGCCTTTCTCATCGCTTGTGGTACAACGTAAAGCTCCCTATTATCAATTCCTTCAATCAACAATCCATTGTATAAAGCACAACCTTCTGTCTTCCCTTTCTCACGTCGAGAACGCTCGCAATAGTCCTTTTCTAATATTTACATTTTTCGTTTCAAATTTTCGTCGGAGCGCTGATACATTAATATTTCGTCTTCGCGCAAATTTAAATTGTATATCGTAGCCTGTTTTAATTTGATTTCTGCATCTTCTGACGGGGCTCTAGACAAGACATCTACATGATGCATTCTTTCGCCTTTACGGTGATAAATATCAAAATTGAATTCCGCTATCGAATTCAGCTAACGTACAACATGTGGATTTTAAGTTCTTATCGAGTTTAAATAAAGCAAAGATTGACAATTTGTATACACTGCGAAATGTAAACTAATTAGCATTGTGCGAAATCGCTCTAAAGCCCAAATTATAGCTAACATTTCTAACTTACTAGAATGATAGTTTTGCAGTTCAGTTCCGTTTGCCTTAGGGTTATACAATGCTAAAATCGGGTTCGAAGACATTTTACACTTAACAATCTCGAATGTCCCCTTTTGTTTTTCACCGCATACGAAGGATTGATTCGATTTCAATAGATCAGAAATAGGACTCACGATTTGCGCAAAATCAAAATGAAACGTCTAAAGTAGCTGGCGAGTCCTAAGAATCTCCTAACTTCATGCACATTTCTCGGAACAGGAAAATTTATAATTGCATTTAATTTGGTATCACCTGGTTCTATACCATCACCACAAATAATATATCCCAAATAGTTAATTTTTTTTAATCCGAATTCGAATTTTTTAAAATTTAAGGTTAAACCAGCTTTTTTCGATAGTTTCAAAACTTGCTCTAGTTTCTCGAGTAATTCTGAACAGGAGTTACCAAAAAGGAGTATATAATCAAAGTAAGATACTGCAAGTTTCCTTGTGCTTTGATTAAACAACTTTTTCATTAATCTATTGAAATAGAATGGCGAAAATGAGGCCGAACATGGCCCTTTCGAATTGACCTATTTCGTCCGGCGTTATATAAGCAGTCAGCTCTTTCGATCAATGGTATCTGTAAGTACTCGTTATACATATCTAATATTATAAACAAGGTTGCACCCTGCAGATCATCTAATCCCTCATCTATTGTCGGCAATGGAAAACAAATTCGCACAGTATTTCCATTCGCGCGTCTATAACCTACTACCAGACGAGTAGTACCATCTTTTTTTTAATTAGAATAACCGGGCCTGCGGTAAGCGCTTCGGTATCTTTTACTATCTCGGCTGTTCTGTATTGAGAGAAAAGATCACCCATCAACTTGCTTTCTTCAATACTAGCACGATATGGTTTCATGGGTGTAAGTACGGCTCCCTCTTTTAGCACAATGTCCATTTTTACTAGATTGGTACACCCTAACTCATCAAAATTTCTTGTCGTGCAATCGCGGAATTTATTTAATAACTCCATTAATTTTGATTTTTGATTTTCTTTAATCGATTCTCCTACTGTTACCTCGGACTCTTCAAGAGGATCTGTTCTACGTTTTAATCGCGGTGGATTTAATTCGACTGTCATTATACAACTCGGAATTTTTTTGCCTATTAACGTTTTTTTGGTATTCTTTCGACGAATTAACTATTGGCAATATAACTTCAAAGTCATTTACCATAGTTTGAATGAAATTTAGAGTTCCAGGTGCGAGACTACATGTTTCTTGTGCTATTACTCCTGTACTAAATTAGATTTCGGGTAAATTTGGTAATATCTGAGATAAAAAATTTTCTTTCGGTACAAATTCTTTCGTATCGTCAAGTCGATAGTAAACCCATTGCGGCAATTCTGTGAAACTACGTCCAATAATTATATCGTATTTTTGTACATCATCTGGGACTATTCGAAAAATAATTTGCTTTGCCGAACATTTACCGATAGTTAAATCCTCCTTCATAACACCTGGTCAAATTGATTCATTTCCCGGTTTCCCAAATCATATCAAAATATTTAGCGATCTGATTATTTTATAACCGAATTCAATAACTACCGAAGATTTTATAGTACAGTCGGAGCTACTAGGGCCTATCAAGGCCTTCATAATATCTTTCCCGACCATAATCTGGTTTAAATATTTAACCATGTTTATTTTACTCTCATACGGCATAATATTTACTTCGGCGATGGCTAATTTTTTTGGTCGTGTACATTTTTTAGTAATATGCCCTATTTCTTAACAATTAAAACATTTAATTTCTCGAGGTTTTGGTCACTTACGCGCTAAATGATCTTTCGAACCATTTCTATAACACTTACGCTCTGTATTTTCAGTTAAAGCCTTCACTGTATTCATCTCGTTGTTCTTGTCCTCTGCTGAACGATGTTGAACTGGAAACTCTCTGCGATGTTTTCTGTCGTCGTTTCCTTGAAATCCTGTTTTGTAGAATTGTGACCTTGACGAATTATTTCCACATTGTTCTCTCATTGCTGACTCCAAAGCCTTAAATTGTTGCATGTGATCCAACATGTCGTCAAAGTCAATATATTCACGAGCCATAATTGCAATACTTAAATCCTTTGATTTCAATCCAATAGCGATTTGAGTTTTCTTTCCTAATTCTATCAAACCTAATGCATTGCACAATCTTAATTTATCGAAATAGTACTCTCGAGTGTCTTCACTGTCTTTCTGAAATCGAGCCTGCACCACTTTTCATTTTTCTGGCATAGTTTTCTCTCCTGAAAAAGTCGATTTAAAAGCTTTAGCGAATGTATCCCAATCTTTGATTTTGTCAATTTTCCCAAGATACCAGTTTATTGCTGCTTTGGTTAATCGTAATCTGGCTGTTTCGAAAGCTATCTCCTTGGTCCACCGATGTAGTAGGGCCATGGATTATAATTGCTTTAACCAAACTTTGGCCGTAGTTGGCCCTTAAAAACCACTAAATTCTACAATATTTTTAGACAAATCAGGTAACACATTATAATGCACAGTTCCCGGTGAATTTGCACTTTTTAACCTTTGCATCATTGTCGCATTTTGTTGGAGAAGCTGTGTCCCTACATTTAACATTTGCGTCATTCCTATAGAATCATTGTTTACAGTCTGAGATGGATTGTTGACATATGCAATTCTTGGTAAAATGGCTCTCTCTTATTTTCTCGAGATTGCGAAATTCGTTTTTCAGCCATTTTTTTGACAGTTTTTAAAAAGTCTATTTACACCAACATATTTCACTGTACATGATTTTTCCATATTACTAAATTTCAACGAATGTTTGCGAATTCTCACTACACAATCTCGCTACAGTACAGCTTGACGTGCATTTATTCAGTGGCGTCCATGTCGCGTCACCTTTTCTTTTCAAGGCCACGACGAATTTTTGAGGTTACCTTAACGAGATTACTGTTCAGTCACGAAATTCACTTTTCACTAAAACTCTTACACAAAAGGGAAAAGATACTGATCCCACTTCTGAAATGTTAGAACCAGATCGGAAACCGGTAAAATAAATTGTCCGCAGCAGGTAAGAAATAATAATATAAGCTCTTTATTAACTTAAAGTTATATCACGAAGTGCAATTATTAATTAGGTCTCTGTCTCAATCACTACTAACTTTTTAATCGCGTCGACTATTCGACAAGAATACGTTCAGCCTTTTATATACTCGTTCCTTGGACATTACGTTTCAAGTCGGTTCTACAATGGGCACGTATGGACGTGAACGTGGACGCGACGTGCTGACGTCACCCATTTGAATAGCATTGGTGACGTCAGCACGTCGCGTCCACGTTCACGTCCATACGTGCCCATTGTGGAACCGACTTCAGCTCTCACGCTCGACCAGACAATACTGAACCCTCACACGCACACATGCACCTCGTCTTCGAATTTAAAGCCCCGTTCACAATACTCATGGTTGAATCCATTTCATTTTTAACGAAGTTAGCCAGATTTGAACTTTGAGCGGTAAAACCCTAAAAAACAGTGAAAAAATGGTTTTACTTGTAATTTTTTTTTTACTGTGTGTTAATAAATTTTTCTTCTTGATTCTTATTGTGGATCTTCTTCTCTTCAAAACCCCGTTTAAAATTTATAAAAACTTCAAATTTAAAAATTGGCGTCAGATTTAAAAAAAATATACTTAATTTTCTCGAAAACACCACCTTTTTTTGCTCAAATTTTTAAAGTGACTTCGTATTAACATAAAGAAGAAATTACATGAGTTTCAAGTGGACTAAACAATTTTTGCAGTTAGAAAAATTTTTTTCAAAAATTTTTTTAAGTTCATGACAAAATTATTGAAGTTATTTGTTTAAAACAAAGAACAATAACAAATGAAAGTTTGTTGGGGAAAAATAGGGATACGTTAGAAGTAATAAATTAAACTAAATTGTTAATAATAGAATTAAATATTTTTACTTATTGGATTTAACATTTTACAAGTTTAAAAACCAAATTATTGTTTAAATTCAAGATTAAATTTTGTTTATAATTTTAATTTGTTAAAATAATTTATGAAAATTAAACAATTATATTGAATTATTATTAAATTTAATAAAAATAAAAAATGAATAACTGAAAAGTAAAATATTAATTTTTTTCAATTAATTTATATTTATTAACATTCATAAACTTTTTTTATAATTATTTTAAAGTTTATGTCAAAAAACAATGTTGGCAAAGAGTGCTGTGAACAATTTTTCTATACTCAGCCAGCACTTACTGCTGAGGCTTGTCCAAGCTTTGGCGAAACAAATAACTTCAATTGTAAACAAATTAAAAATTAATTTATTGTAAATGTAAACAGTCAGTTAATTTAATTTGTTAGTACCTATGGAATCTTTTAATTAACAATTAAATTAATTATTAATAATAATAATTATTATTATTAATAATAATAATAATATTATTAATAATAATATTATTAATAATTATTAATTATTGTTTAAATTAACACTATCAGGCATTTGTTAAATTAAATTGTTAACAAATTAATTTATTTATTTATTTTGTAAATTCAAATTTTTTTTTAATTGTGAATTTATATTTTTTTAAATAATAGTGACTAATAATTTTGAACTTATAAAAAAATTTCGAAAAATTTTTCTAACTGCAAATATTGTTTAGCCCAATTGAAATTCATGTAATTTCTTCTTTATATTAATACGAAGTCACTCTAAATATTTTAGCAAAAAAAAGTGGTGTTTTCGAGAAAGTTAAGTTTATTTTTTTGCAAAATCTGCCGCAATTTTTTTAATTTTGAAGATTTTTATAAATTTTAAACGGGGTTTCGAAGAGTAGAAGACCCCCAATAAGAATCAAGAAGAAAAATTTATTAACACACAGTAGAAAAAAATTACAAGTTCAAATGTGTCTAACTTCGTTAAAAAACATTTTTACGAAAAATAAAAAAATACGTGTCTTTATTTTTCATATGAAATAACATATTTCATCGACAGGTAATTCTACGACTTGAAGTTAGTCGGCTTGTCTGATTTGAAATGGATTCAACCTCATGCTGACCAACCATTTGTAGTCTTCTACAGTGACTTATTAATATCTATTACATATTTATCGTGTAGAAGTAAAATTAACAAATAATTGGATTCACAGACATATTGGATAGAAGAAATACCTGTTTTTTGTTTTTAATTTGCAATTACTTAAACAAATTAATAAACATTAAACAATTTTTGAAAACTGTTGAAGCGAATTGATTCTGTGTAAAAAATTAAGATATTTTAATTAGGATTTTTTTGTCCAAGTTGTATTTTGTTCAAAAAATTATTTTAAAGAAATTATGATGAATAAATATCGTATTTCATTCCAAGCAAAAGCAATTGGAAATTAAAATAAAAAACAGGTATATAATTTTTACAATTTACCTATGAATCTAATTGTTAATTTTATTTTAAATACATTTATTTATCCTTGAAATGAACAACCATTCATGCAGCATAATATGTTTAAAATAATTGTGTGAACAAAATACGATTTGGACAAAAAAATATTCCATAGGTACTAAATTTTTTAACAGAATCGATTGGCGACGACCGTTTTTAAAAACAAAATGTTTTTATTAATTTGTTTCAACAATTATTGTGAAAAAATTGGACATTATAAACAAAAACATCTTCTTCTTCAATATTCCTGTTAAACTGATCTTATGTAAAAAATGATGACTTCCTTGTAAAAATTAACACTATCAGGCATTTGTTAATTAAAATTGTTTAAATAATTAGAACGACTGTAAATAACATTTAGACGATTTTTGAAAAATAGATGAAATTTTGACTTTCAAAAAAGTGTCCTCCAAACCAGATCTAACGATATTTTATTATTCGGCGCTTCTTAGCAAGCTCGTGATATAATCTTACGTAAGAAGGGGGATGGAGGTTCAAGAAGTCTTATGTATCCTTACATGAAGAAGGGGCGGTCAAAATTGACTAAAATCGCCCTTCCTTAATTAATGAATGGCCCCTATAGACGCAAATTAGAGAAAACAAACTTAAAATAATTTTTCGAAAAACTGAATTGAAATTTAAAAATTAATTTTATAGAACTGTTAGTTAAAAATATGAAAACTTTTAATTTTCAAAGATTTTAATTTAAAGGTTTCAGAATTCAATTATTTCTACAAATTCACGCTGTAGGGTCATTTGGGGTAAATGTTAACGGAATAGGCGAGAGTGGGGCAAACCGGACCGGTGGGTAAACCGGACCCCCTCAATATTTCCGAAATGGCGAAATTGTCAAAAGTGCTATTTAAAAATTTGAAACAACCATGTGTAGGGTAGAGCGGGGCTAGTTGAGCATAGGGGTAAGTTGAGCAACCGAAATATCTCAGGCTCTATAAATTGTCCACTAAATTTTTTCAATGCCAGAATGAAGCAGGTACTTGCGCAGTTATGTTCCCTCCTGCGTCTGCTTCTTTCTGGTATTGAAAAAATTAGCGGCCAATTGATAGAGCCTGAAATATTTCGATTGCTCAACTTACCCCTATGCTCAACTAGCCCTTTCAGTCCCATAATTAGGGCGATTGAAAAATATCTACAATAGGTATAGTACCTATGGTTTTCGGGGTCGCTGATTACGAATCTAAAATCAGATTTTCAAAATTTTGAAAATTCAAAATGGCGGAGCCAATGTGGCGGACTATAAAATTAAAAAATTTTTAATTTTACTTGAAAGTTGTCACTCGGGGGTTTCTGGGGTCGCTGATTAATTTTTAATTTTTGTCCGCCATATTGAATTTTTAAAAACTAACTTTGGATTCGTAATCAGCGACCCCAAAAACCCCCGAGAGTCCATTTTCAAGCAAATTTGTTTAATTTTTAATTTTTGTCCGCCATATTGGATCCGCCATTTTGAATTTGCATATTAGATTTTAGATTAATATTCAGCAAACGGCGAGAATTTAGAAAACAACCATAATTTAAAGTATATGTTACTGATTTAATTTTATTACAGTCAAATTTAACCTAAACTAATGCGTTGCCGTGAATAAGTTTGTTAATAACAAAAAAACATAAATAATATAGCTTAATTTTTTTAAAAACTACTAAACCCTATTTTGTAGAAACATAAAAATAAGAAATATACAATTATTTAAAGTTTTCCTTTACATTATGTTAAAAAAATCGGCGTCTTAAAAGGTGGTCGATATATCGACCACTGGGACTGAAAGGGCTAGCCCCGCTCTACCCTAGTATACCTTATTTTTTTCAATTTGCCATTTTTTACTTTTGTTTGTGCAACGCTGGGAGCAAAAGTTTTTTTCTACACTTTTACGAATTTTTTTTAAGGAAATTCTGAGGAAATCGTGCAATATTTTCAAATATTAGGTCTTGGGTTTCGAAGGTCCACACCTCAGGAATATTTACCACCAAAAACTTTGAAGAATTTGCAAAGAATTTCCTTTTGACAAACATTTATTCTCAAAATGGGCCTGTGGGTCAAACTGGACCGTTTTCGGTGGGGCAAACCAGCCATAGGATATTTCCATTGAATTAAAGTTTCATAAAAATTATTTTTAAATATAATGTTTCTTTCATTAAAATATTTACTTACAATGAAAAATAATTTTCTTCCAATGAGAATTGAACCCTTTAATATTGTTTCTCTGATAATGACAAACATTTTTATCTTTTTACTATAAAAAATATTTATTTAATTAAAATTCAATCCCGGATTGTTATTTTCATTACTACAACCATTGTTTACATGATTCTTTATGTTTTTTATTATTGTAGATTATGAAAATGCAATATTATAAATAAAAAACCAAACGGTCCGGTTTACCCCAGGGGGTGAGGCAAACCGGACTGTTTGCAAAATTTTTTAATGTTAACACATCAACTAAACAATAAAAGATGAAGTATAGGTGTCCCTGGGAAAAAGTTGCGCAATTAAATGATCTTTCAAAAATTTTATGAGGTACAAAAAAATATTGATGCACCTGAATCGCCTAAAACTGACTGTTTACATTTACCCAGAGATTTTGAAATTTTCCTAAAATTCGCGGTAAATGTAAACACAACTGCAGTTAAGCGAGGTTTAAGAAAAAAGTTATTTTAAGTATATTACTGTTTTAAGGGATAGAAAAACTGAAAAAAAAATCTTCGTACATGTAAAATAAATCAACCAGTTGACTAATAATGTATGAAATAAACAATTAACCGTTACAAAATTAGTAATGCAAAAACTTGAATAACTTGAACAATTTTCTATAGATTTTCATTCAACTTGGCAAAAGAAAGTTTTTAAGGTTGCTGAATCAAAAATCTAAAATCGAATTTTAAAATTTCAAAATGTCGTATCCAATAATTTATTCAATTATTCTCTTTTAAAATGTAGTTCAAGTTCTGTTTACATTTACTCCGAGATTTCGAATTCTCGGAGTAAATGTAAACACTTAATTATTTATTAACTAAATTGACAAAAATCAAAATCAAATTTTCTTAAGAGATTATAACAAGGAAGAATAAAAAATTTTAGTTTGATTTTTTAATTTATTTTTATGCAAATGCGAGACAAAATACTGTAATGGGTTTTTCAGAACAAAATAATATTTATAAAATTTTAACAACAACTCATCATAAACAATCATAATAACAATACCTAAATAATTGAACTTCAAAAGCGAACCAAGTAAACAATAAATAATGAACAATTTAGAAACAAAGAAAATTTATTAACAAACAAAAAAATTAATTATCAAATTTTAGCCAAAGTCTTTATACCCAATACAATTGGAAGGAAGGAGAGAGGGATATTTAATAAGTTTCTCAACTCAACTAATTTGTTGAGCGCCAGTCCTTTCTAGGGACATTTTCTTCTATAAGAAAATTAGAGAATTAACAAACAAATAAGATTTTAAGGAAACAAGACCATTGAATTCTTAAAATTTAGAACACCAAAATTATTAACAAAACAAGTACCTAGATTACAAAGAAACAAGACCATTGATTCTCTAGTAATCGTCTCTTAAAACGAACCAAATTTAAAATGAACTTTAGTCAAACCACAAACCAAAAACAAGTGCTTGAATTAGAGAGAAATAAGACCATTATTCTCTACTAATCGTCGCTTCAAATAAACAAAATTAAAATTGACCAAATTCCAAAACAAGAGCAAAAGGGGTTTCGAGTTGAGAAACTAGTTAAATATAAGGAGTTTTGCCGGTTAGCCAGGACCAAAAGGTCAAAGGAAGCGTCGAGGGTCGAAGAAATTATACTCCATTATTAGTGGTAAAATTATAAAATATATTTTAAAGTGAAATATAAAATGATACAAGCGAGGGTAACAAACAAAAATTTTCTTTTTATAATATATGAGTCACATCTCATTAAATTTCCCATTTCACAAACTTAAAATTTTACAAATAAACACATAAAAGGGCACATAAAATTACATAATTTTACACCGATCTGCACAACAAAATTATAAATTAAAAAAAAAAAATGTTCAGCCATGAATAAAAGGGTACCTAAAAGGGTAACGAATTTGGTAACTGGGGAAAGCTAAGGGTAATTTCGATAATTCGATAATAATAATTTATTGTGGGGCTGGTAACTTGGGTAACTGGGAAGAATTTAGTATAAAATTTTGAGAATAAAAGGGGAAAAAGGGTAACAAAAGGCAACACGTGGTTGAACAAGAGACATTGAAATAATCAATTATTTAATAAAATTTTAAATAAAACAATTTAACAATCAATCAATTATTGTTCGAATTTCCAATAAATTCATTTAAACCACATTAATTCAAGAACATGAAGAAAAGTCTCTTGTTCAGCCATGAGGCCGGCTGAACTAATTTTACACTTTTAAATAATTTTATAAAACATTTTAAATATAATTGAAAAACTTACAATTTCGAAGAATAAATCAGCAAAACCACGCACAGTCGAACAACGACAAAAACTAAAATTTAAAGAATTTGCACGAAATAAAATAAAAGAGAGAACTAGAGATACTAGAAAATTCTAAGATCCGAAAATGCGTCTGGACAGGCCAAGAGCAGGATTCCAAAGAGAACGATGATAACGATGAGTACCGGCTCGTACCCTGCTGGTCCTTCTTCGTTTTTCCCCACCGGTAGCCCTTGGTCAATCTTGTATTCTTACGCCGGAAAAAGGAGCGTAACCACCGGAAAAGCTATAGGCCATTTTCAACTTTAAGAACAGCTGTCGGCATCCAAATTTCGGTATCTTGACCCGTGTCTTTCTCGCCATCAACTTGTTTCAGGGAATTAGTTTCTAATTTGTAGCTACTCTGATTACAAACCAAATAAACAACCAACAATCCAATCAAATATCCAAAATACAAAAATACGAAAATCAGAGTGGGCCTTTAGCAACGATTAATTCGGGCCTGATTGACAAGAGGTTTTCACTACGAGAAAATTTGACGAGAAAATTCTCCCTTATTTGTTTTACAAATAATACTCCTGAATAATAATAAAAATTCCGGAATAATATTAAAGTTAATAAATTTCAGGGTATTATTGTTATTTATAACAATTCTCGGGTTAGGTGCAAGAAAAAGGTAACAATTTCAAAATTAATTCAAGTTAATTTGGGTGACTTAGTAGTTTCCGATAGGTAGGGGAAAGCGAAAACGGGGGAAACATAGAGAGAGCGGCAAGTCTCGAGGAGTCATTTCTCAAGAGAAATGGGGAAATTCTCCTTGATTCGTACGAAGAAAAGGGGAAATTGTCAACGACGAGAGGGGAACTCTGCTTGCAGGTTGACCGACGAACGTCGTTTCCAATGATTTCATCAAATTTGAAATCTTCCGTGAATACGAAAAACAATAGTTTGCAAAGGCGGACAAATTAATATTAATATTTTTAAATTAAGTTTTATAAAATAAACCAAGTAAAACTTAAAAAAAAAAACTTTATTGTGATTATTATTATTGTTTATAAACAAAATGATTGTTTACAATTAAATTTTTAAGCAAACTTATTATGAAATTTTGTGAATATTTTTGTGAAAAATTTGCAACGTCACAACACCCCCATCCTTAGATGAAGCCAAGAGGGCGGTGTAACACTAGATAAGAAAAGGAATTCAGTTCAGGGAAGGCGGGTTGGGTAACAAATAAAATTAAAGGAAAACGTAATTCATAAAAAAAAACTTTTATTACTTAATTACAAGCGAGAAGTCAGTGCGCAGTTTGGGCACTTGTTGTCGACGAGAATGTCTCCGCATTCTCGGCAAACATTCCTGATGTCGATAACGGGGTTGGGGCAATTTTCACATATGTGACCCTGGTCACCACACGTCCAGCAACCTTTCTTGCAGCTGCGGCGGAGCCATTTTATTAATTTTGGTGCGACCTTCTTGGGTGGTTCTACCACGATGTCCAGGAGAGATGGTATGCGTTTGGGTGGTGGGTCTGAATGGTTCGAAAGAGGGCTATCGATGACAGGTATGTTATAATATTCTGTCGGGGTAACGGATTGTGGGTTGGGTTTAATAGTGTATTTTTGGGGGTTGTGGTGGTCGATGGGGCAGTTGGGTGTTCGGCACTGGTAAAATCGTGGACGAGTACACTTCCGTGGGGTTCTCAGGGGTGAAGGGCTTTTTGATCTGGGTACGTGGTACGAGGGTGTGCGAGGTCGGTAGGGTGACATTCGAGGTGTGTCCTGTCGCGTAATCATCTGTCGAGTGCGGTTGGAGCCGTAAAAGTTTCGTCTGAGGATTGGGTGTAGGTCTTCTTCGTGTGTTTGTTGAGTGACGGTGTGGGTAACGGTGGGTGTGTTGGTTTTTGCGGTTTCCGGGGCCTTTGTGAAGGACAAGATTTCGTCGCGTTCGTCGTCTGAGATGTCCAGGTGGAGCGTCGGGGAAGTGGTGCGTGTGTTGTTGTCGGTGTCGTCGTTGTGTGATGTGTTGGGTTCTGAAGGAGTCGGGACTTCTACTTGCTCCTCCGTTGTCGGCAACAAGTTTACCTCCATTCTTTGGGAGAGTAGATAATTCTGGCGCTCTGCCAGAAAAGCTTGGGACAAAGCAGGCAAAAGCTGGGGAAAAAGGGTTTCCAGGTTGGAGAGGACCTTCCTGTGGGGCTTCAAGAAGCGCCAACTGGGTTGGTCAATAATCCTGAGCTCGTCTTCCAGGGTCCAGGGCTCATTTTCGGGCATGGGCTCGTGGTATTCTCGGAGCTGCTCCTGCAAGGATTCTATACTTAAGAGGAGCTGGCGATTTTCCTCTTTACGATCTTTCAGGATCTCTCCAGCTGCCTGAAATTTATTAATTAGCTCCGCTTGTTCAGTCCTCATTTTTACGATTATATCGTTCAGTTGTCTCCCTTTCTCCTGTTCGTGGAGAACTATTTGCGTGAGCCTGTTCGTCTCGTTATGGTATTGGAGGATATACTGCTGCTGGGTCGCCACAACGTCGTTTAGCTTCGACACCTCCTCCACTAGGGACAGCTCTCTGGGAGACAAGGTGGAGGCTTCCAATAAAATAGGGTTCTCGGGGAGATTGTCGTCGTTGGAATCGAAAGAAGAATCAGGGCTTCGTAAGAGCTCCGCTTCCTCCTCTGGTCGCAGGTTCTCCAGGTTGTCGACATCTCCTTGGGTGTCTTCGACATCTAGAAACTCCCAGTCACCAGGGTGGAGTTCGGACGATCCTTCCATTACTATTCTGAACTACTGTGGGTAAAAAAAAAAATTTTAAATAATAAAGGGGTTTTACTTGTCCGATTTTGAACTGGGACGTTCCACAGGACAGATGACGTAACTTCATACAGCGGTAGACGGACTTAACAAACTTCCAAACGAGACGGACAAAACTCTCAGATAACGGAGACAATAGGAGATCTTAGGTAAGTATTTTATTTTCAGGTAGTCAAGGGAATTATTTTAATTACAGGTAAGCAATTTTATTTTCAGGTGACGCAAATGGGAATTATTTTAATTACAGGTAAGAAATTTTATTTTCAGGCGACGCAAATGGGAATTATTTTAATTACAGGTAAGTAATTTTATTTTCAGGTGACGTAAAGGGGAATCATTCTAATTACAGGTAAGTAATTTTATTTTCAGGTAGCCTTTTAATTTTAGGTAATTTAGGGGTTTGTCGATTTTTCGAATTCATTCAACACTTAGATAGGGCTTAATATTTTGTACGTGAAATTTTCCTAGTTTGGCAAAAGACAAATCACACAATTCTACAACACTGGGTGACAAAATTTTGGAAACTTTATAAGGTCCAACAAATTTAGGGTTTAGTTTAGATGAGACATTTTTAAACTTGGAAGATAGAACACGACAGCGAGTAAGAACTAAGTCTCCTACAACATATTTTACGGGACGGTGACGTTTGTTGTAATATTGGGATTGTTTCAGGAATGCTTTATCTAGGTTTTCAATTATCCAATCATTCATAATCTGTAGTTTTTGCATTCTTTCTCGCCAGGAAGAAGGATCTTGTGGATCAATTGTTGTAGGATTTTCTGATTTACTTCGCAATTCATTAGTCGGTTTAGGGTTTCTACCAAAGTTAAGGAAGGCTGGTGACGTTTTTAATGTGTCATGGTGGGCTGTATTATAGGCGAATCTAAATTCGCTTAAATACTTATCCCAATTTCTATGGTCTTCGTCCAGAAATGAAATTATCATTGTTTTCAGGACACGATTCACTCGTTCAACCGGGTTGGATTGTGGATGATAAGGTGGAGTGGTAGAATGATATATTCCGAATTCTTCTGCTAGAGAACGAAGAATGTTATTAATGAATTCGGTTCCGTTGTCGGTTAGCAGTACTTTAGGGGTTCCCCAACGATTAATTACTAATTCACGAAAGGCTTCGGCGATTAATTTTCCCGTAGCATTTCTTAGTGCTTTTACTTCGATCCACTTAGTGAAAACATCTTGAATTACGAGTACATACTTGAAATTAGACCTGCTAGGGGGAAATGGTCCCATAATGTCAGCGGCTACTACGGTCCAGGGTTGTTCTACTATTCGTTGTCCCATTAGACCTGCGGGTGCGGATTGATCAACTTTGCAAGTTTGACAAAGATCGCAACGACGGACATATTCGGCTACTTCTTTGTAGCAACCTGGCCAGTAATAGTTATTAGCAATTCGCATATACGTCTTCTGGGTTCCTAAATGTCCTGCTTGTGGTTCGTTGTGAGCTTCGTTTAATATGGTGGCTCTCTCACTTTCAGTTGGGACTAATTTCCAGGCGTTAATATCGGTAGTGATGGTCGATATCACTGGGTCAGGGCGATAATAATAGAGCTTATTATCTTTAATCTTCCAATTTGGAAAGCGTCCAGGGAATTCGGTAACTGAGAGGTAACGGCGAGTGTACCAAGAAGGATCGGTTTCTGTAACTTTATAAAGAGCGTCTACAGAACTTGAATCGGGGTCATTGGTAACTTGTGCGGGAATTCGAGAAAGAGCATCCGGGACATGGTGCATGGCTCCTTTTCGATGTATTATAGTGTAATTGTATTCCAACAAAGATAAGGCCCATCGTGCGAGGCGACCTGTAGGGTTTCGCAAATTATGTAACCATCTAAGGCTGCTATGATCCGTAATTACGGTAAACTCATAGCCTTCTAGGTAGGCTCTAAACTTTTGAATAGACCACACAACGGCAAGGCATTCTTTTTCCGTAGTTGTATATTTGCGTTCGGCTTCCGAAAGGGTTCTGCTAGCAAATGCGATAACATGTTCGACTTCGTCAACCTTCTGGGTTAATACAGCACCAAGGCCTACTTCGCTGGCGTCTGTTTGTAATTCAAACGGTTTTTCAAAATCGGGACGGGTTAGGACAGGAGCGCTTGTTAGGGAAGTTCGAATCTTATCAAACGCTATTTGTTGTTCTTCTCGCCAGTGCCATGCCTGCTTTTTACGAAGTAGTTTGTTTAAAGGCGAAGCTAGTGTTGCAAACTGCGGAATGAATCTACGATACCAGCCAGACATGCCAAGAAATCTTCGCAATTCTTTTACGTTGGTAGGTACAGGGTAAGTTAGAATTGGGGTAACTTTTTCGGGGTCTGCTGATAATCCTCTTTCGTCTACAAGAAAGCCTAAATACTGAACTTGTGGAACTACAAACTCACATTTGTTAGGATTTATTTTAAGCTTATTTTCTTTAAGCTTATCTAAGACGATCTTCAACCATTCAAGATGTTCCTCGAAGGTTTCCGTAGCAATGATAATATCATCCAGATAGACAAAGCAGTAGGGATCCATTTCGGGTCTGATAACTTTGTCCATCATTCTCTGAAAGGTAGCAGGGGCATTTGTTAGTCCGAAGGGCATGCGGGTAAATTGGAATAATCCAAAACCAGGTATAGCAAAGGCAGTCTTTTCTTTGCTTTCTTCGGAAAGTGGTACCTGCCAGAATCCTTTATCTAGATCAATTTTGGAGATGTAACGAGCTTTTCTCAACTTGGATAATATAGCGTCCATTTGGGGTATTGGGTAACTATCCTTTTTCGTTATGGCATTAAGCTTTCGAAAATCGAGGCAAAATCTATACTCGCCATTGGGTTTTCTAATCCATTTGGGAAGGTTCGCACGTAAAAGAGCATTGATAGCTAGCATCAAGATTTATTTCATACCTATATTTTGGTGCGCGAAACAGGTGTATGATGAAGCTAGTTCTCACCGTGCAAAAGCAAACCAACAAAAGAAAGTTTTGCAAGAACCTCCCAAATCACGAGCGCTATTTAATGTTATGAAATGTTGCGATCCTAGTTTTTACCATACGACGATTAATTCCATTATATCACAAAAAAAAAATTTTTGGGAATGAAGCCGGTGATAACAACTGGCAATAGGGAGGGATTATTACAGTTATAAGGGGTAGGTAACAGACGAGGGGTTTTCCTTCCCGCATGAGAAAATGAAGCGCACTTGGGTAACGTTAATATTAACAAAACTGTTTAAATATTAGTCGTAGAGGTACCTGAAATTTGGTTGGGTGAATTAAGGAAAGGTGGTAACACGGTGGTATTATTGCACCTCAATAAGAAGGGGTCTGCTTGTAAAAGGGCTTTATCTGCAGGAATTAAAGAGTCATTTGTTACAGGGAAAATCCAACAAAATAAAAGAATTTATTTTCACGATTACTAACTAAACAGCAAAAAAAAATAAAATATATAATTTTTATAACAACAAAAACTATTTAATTTAAACCTGAAAGGTGTCTGGGTGATTACGTGAGTAATGAGGCATGTGGAATGGTAACGGGGTAACTAGGTACAAAATAAATTAATTTTCAATTACGGGATTCCATGAGAATAACTAAAAAAAATTAATATATGGGGTGAGGTAACAAGGTAGTGTCATTCGGACACCATAAGGGAAGGTCTATTTATAAAATAGCATTAACAGCTGGTATAGATAATTGGTTTATTACTGCCGATTCACACAAAAAAAAAATTTTAACATATACACAAAAGATACAATCATGTTATACCAGGATATATTAATTTATTTGCAGAAGTTGCAAATTTTCTTGGGTAGGGTAACACAAGAAAATAGGTTTACGTTAGTTGCTATTTTTGATTCAACAGCTGCACGGATACTGATACACAAAAAAAAATTTGATTTAAAATTAAAAATAAAATTTTTATTTCATATTAGTAAAAAAAATAAAATAAATAAAAGTAGTAAGGAAATATAAAAGGCACAAAAAAATCCTTTTAAAATCTTGAAATGTCGTGACCAAAAAAAAAATTTTATTTTACTTTCGGTACAATAATAAAAAAATTTTAAATAAAGTACAATATTATTTAACAAAAAAAAAATTTTAATTCTGCTTCGGTTTCTTCCATTCTTATTGGGTGTGTGGGTGACAGAGGTGATATATGGACAAAGTCCATAATATTGTTACTGCGACTATAACAATGTAAAAAAAATAAAAAAAAAGAATCACAAATTAATTAATCAATTCAATTATGCAATAATAAAAATTTTGAATAAAGCAATCACAAAAAAATGCAAGATTTTAAGAAATAAAATAAATGTTAAGTAATCAAACAACAGAATAAAAAAAATTATTCTTCATCTATTATTACTTTCAAAAAAAATTTTAATCACCAAACTTTCCATTAGCAAATTTTCCACAATTTACCAAATTAAAACCTTTAAAAAAATAAAAAATAATTTTCAACAATTATAAAAGAAATAATTTTCAAAAAAAAATTTTAATTTACCAGCAAAAAAAAAAATCTTTAACAATAGATTTTAATTTTAAGACCAAAAAAAAATTTTAACAAATCTACCTTTTCACCAAAAAAAATTAAATTTTAATTCCAAAATTCAATTTTTAAATAAATACGTTTTAACAGATTTTAAATAAAAAATTAATTTTTATCATTAATAAAAACAAAAATATTAATTCACCAACAGATTTAAAATTTCAAAAAAAAAAATCTCGTACGATAAATTTCAAATTTTTATGTCAATATATTTTAAACAAATTTAAAATTTCAAAAAAATAAATTTTAACGATAAAGCTTGACCAAAAAAAAATCTATCCCTGACAATAATTTTTAACCATAAAATACAATTTTTAAATAGAAATTAAATTTTTAACAAATTCAAATTTAAAAAAAATTTTTAATTCTCGACAATACTAAAAAAAAATTGTATTTATTATCAAATTCAATGTTCTTTTTAAAAAAAAATGTTTACCCTTACAATTTTATTTTCGACATAAGTAAAATTTTAACAAATTTAATTTTCCAAAAAAAAAATTTTCCTTAACAATAATTTTTGATTATACAAAAAAAATTTTAATAAGAAAATTAATTTTTAGTAATAAAAAATATTTTACCAAGAAAAACAATTTTTAACAACAAACAAAAATTTTACCTTTCAAAAAAAAAATAATAAAAAAAATAATAAAAAAAAACAAACCAACAATAAAACTTTCCCATCAATATAAAATTCTAACAAATTGCAAAATAAAATTTTTAACAACAAAAAAAATTAAATTTTATCAACAAATTTCCGACAACAACCAAAAATTATCTTTCAAAAAAAAATAGTTTTTCAAACCAAATTTAATAATAAATTTTTCATTAATATTAATTTTAACAAATTGCAAAATTAAAATTTTAACAAAAAAATTAATTTAATAATTTTTATCGATAAATTCTTGACAAAAAAAAATAACAATAATTTGCTACAAGATAAAAAAAAATATTTTAATAATAAAATTTTCAATAATTTATTTCGACAAAAAAAAAAGAAAATGTGAATTTCATTTTATTCTAATTTCGCTCTTATATCTTGGGTAACTTATAAGAACGAAATTTTGAGGGACTGATATAATTAAAATGTTCGGTGAGTGACTCATACAGGGTGACACAATAGATACAATAGACACAAAATATAAACACCAAATCTAATTAGTGAATTGTGACTTTTCGATTTTATCGAAATAAGCAGAATATAATAAACTATTAATTATCGACTGGAAATGAAATTAAAACATTATATGGGCAAAGAATACAATTTATGTAATAAAACAATTTTATTAACAAGCAATAAATAAAATTTTTAATCTCCACAAGAGACGATTTTAGAATTAATATTTCCAAAAAAAATAAAGAAAATAATTTTTAACTGTAAAAAAAATTAATAAGAAAATTAATTTTTAACAACAACAAAAAAAAATATTAACAACAAAAAAAATTAATAAGAAAATTAATTTTTAACAACAAAAAAAGTTAATAAGAAAATTAAAAAAAAATAATTTTTAACTAAAAAAAATTAATAAGAAAATTAATTTTTAACAACAAAAAAAATTAATTAGAAAATTAATTTTTAACAACAAAAAAAAATTAACAAGAAAATTAAAAAAAATATAAAAAAAAATTTTAATATAAAAAAAAATTTTAACAAAAAAAAATTTTTTAATATGAAAAATAATTTTAACAATAAAAAAATTTTTAATAAAAATAATTTTAACAATAAAAAAAAATTTTTAATAAAAATAATTTTTAACAAAAAAAATTAATTTTTAACAACAAGGAAAATTTTAATAAGAAAAATAATTAAGAAAAATAATTGTTAACAACAACAAAAAATTTTGATATAAAAAAAATAATTTTTAACAAAAAAAAATTTTTAATAAGAAACCAAAAAAAAATATTAAAAAATTTTAATATAAAAAAAAATAATTTTAACAACAAAAAAAAATTTTTATGGAGAAATTAATTTTTAACAAAACAAAAAAAATAAAAAAATAAAAACAAAAAAAAATCATTACAAAAAAATAGTTTTCAACAAAGAAAAATTGTTAACAAAAAATAACAAATTTTAGTGAATAATAATTTTTAAATAGGAACCCTTAAATTTTATTTCAAAGGGAAATATTAATTTCTTTTCGTTCTCAACTCAAAGGTAATTGATAAGAATGAAAATTTTAGAGACTGAGGTAATGGAAATATTGTCGGTGACTCACACAGGGGATATCTCAATAGGTACAAAAAAATTATAAACAAGAAATCTAATTAGCAAGATTTTCGACTCCATCAAAAATAGCTAAATAAAATACACTTTCAAATATTCGAAATTAAAATACAATATAAGCGTGAAACATACGTGTATTGGTTAACAGTCCGAGGGAAGAATATATCTAAATATTTTCCTTTATTTTGATTTAAAAGCCCACTGTACGGTAAACTTCTGAAAACCCACGTGTTTCTAACATGAGAAATATCTTATACATGTGTATTAAATATTTCTCATTCTTATGTAATCTGAATAGAAAGAATGTCTTTGTATAAATTTAAAGGGACATTATTTCCTAAATTTAAAGATCCTCTAACAATGAGGCACGCGCCAAACTATATCAACTGATAAGATCTGTTTTGACAACATATAGTAATATATCATATGAATGAAATTATGTAATTCAAATTTCTCTTCAATATTATATTTTATTTTTGAGAAAATTTGTCGCTTTATAACCAAATTAAAGGAATTTGCTCCAATAATTATTCGGTAATTCAGCTTTTATTCTTTCTAAATTATCCACTACTAAATAAGATAATTTTGTTATCTTTCTTTCGTAGGATAAAATTATAAAATATAAATTAATAAATTAACACAATTTTTATTAACTATAAAGAAATCTTTTCTTATGATATAGTTCATTTAAATGAATAATTTTGTAAGTTCGGTTGCTATGATCTATATGAATTGACTCACCATAAACAAAACAAAATAAAACAAATAATTAAATTCATTCACCTTTGTAAGAATTCTTCTTCCACTTTACAACTTTAAAAGTTCAACTAATGAATATTCCCACTTTAACAAATCTATAACCAAAAATTAAACAAAATTCAATAATAAAATTTTATAAATCCTGCCTACAAAAGGTCAAGTTTCCCTATTCCCTAAATTAACTATTCTATTAATAAATAAATATTCTTTAAAATTATAAATTTTCTAAATTTTGATTTATTTTAGATATGATAAAATTATAATATCGAAAAATGATCAAAATTTGTTCAATTTACATAATAAAATCTATTTATTTCTCTGAAAAATTAACTAAAATAATTAATTCAAATGAATTAATTATTACCTATCATAAATAATAGTTTGGTGGTCTGGGATCAATATTTATTGAATCTTTCAAACTGCTACATCGATATAGCCTATTACTATATGAATACAGCTCATAAGAATATTCAATAAACTTACGATTTGCTTTTGTTACCCCTTTAGAAATCAAAACTGAGGTTGAAAGTTAAAAAGAATTCAACGAGCTCCTCAAATTTTAATTCCAGGGCTTGACTTTGTAGATTATATTGAAATTAACAAGAAATTAATTGTAAAACAACAAATTCTTGTATATCTTTTACGATTTGTAGTGTGTTTGTGTAAAATGTTATAAAATATAACTTATAATAACAGGTTGGAAGTTGAAAAACAACGAACTCCTGAATATTACAAGTATTAAGTATCTTTGTATAATAAGTGTCAATGCTTACCCTTTCAAGTGTACAAATAAAAATGAGAGAGCGAAACCTTCGATTTCGCTGTTTATATACCCTGCAAAGGACGCTACCGAACCTTCCTGACCCTTCTAGAACATTCTACCCGTTCTTATTTCTTTCCGGTTAATAGGAAAAATCCGCGTGACTTCCGTTTTGCGAGGCTATCATTCTCCCTATTGACGGAAATTCATAACGTGTCATATTCGTCGCTCCAATAATATTTAAATTCCTCAAGTAGAGACAAAACTATATTTTCACTCTCTCTAGTCTCCAACGTGTCTAACGTATCCCGAGAACAATACCATTGTATAACTGTCAATCACTTTTCTCTATAAATTTATTTTATTTCTTTAAACTTTAATAATTCTTTAAATAATAAACTTATATTAATTTTAAATGTTACTATCAATATCTATTAATTTTTATCTTTTTATGAATATAAATTTTACTATAACTTTATTTATTTTAACATAATATAATTAAATAATTTAATTAATAAAGTAAATATTATTTATAAAAAATAAAATATACACTTTAAATATAAAATTAACATTGTGTTCATTTTTTATAATCTATCTTTTTAATATTTATCCAAATCTCTAAACAATTTTTAAATATAAAATATTAAATTTTCTCTCATAACCTTGGCCTTGAGTCAACTAAGCCTACTTCATATTTAGGTGTTTATCTCAGTACATTTGTACTCTATTGACCTTATTTTGAATTTCCTATACTTTTACTTCTATATAGAAATTATTCCTTTTTCATCTACAAAATTTAATTATATTAATTTATTTATAATTATTAAATTTTTAATTTTGACTATTGAAATACCATTTCAATGCCCCACAAAACCAATCATTCCTTTTAGAATAAAAGGTGATTTGTTTAAACTAAAGAACAAAACTAAATTTCAAAAGGCAAAATCAAAA
Source organism: Leptopilina drosophilae (assembly GCA_032873175.1). Lineage (NCBI taxonomy): Eukaryota > Metazoa > Arthropoda > Insecta > Hymenoptera > Figitidae > Leptopilina > Leptopilina drosophilae. Next base: position 20,788,148 of record CM065484.1, on the reverse strand, counting down.
ATTATTAAAAAAAAACATTTATTTATTAACATAAAAAATTTTGTTAAGGGTAGAGACCCAATGCCCCACTAAACCAATAAATTTCTTTTTGAAAATTAAGTAAATTTATTTGTTTACAAACTTTTTAACAATTTAAAAAAAAAAATTTATTAACAAATAATATCAAAATTCAACTTACACACCTTGAAGTCTGTTAGGATAGAATAGATCATCATCATTTAATACATTCAAATATTCTCTAACAATTTCATCATCCACATTCTCATCTACCTCCATTTCTAATTCTTCATCAGAATCGTAAATAACTTCATCGTAATTAAGGTATTTTGTATAATTATTCGGCTCTAATTTAGCTATCTTTTCATCAATCAACCAATCATCAAGTGACCATTTTTCAGTTAATTGACCCCATCCCATATGATTTTCATTTTCTATCCTTTTATTGTAAAACAAAAATGTACGATTTTTCATAAACACTCTGAATTTATCTATTGCCTCTTTGTCCCATGCAATACTTTTCCTTGGTTTAATATCTGACAATGCAATAGTTATGAGGTTTTTCCTGTACATTAAAAACCCATAATTTATATAAAAAATATTATTCTTATTTATATGATAATGAACATGCTCATCAACATCATATGTTAATACTATATTAGATATCCCCGTATTTATCAATATAATATTCCCTCTCACATATTTTTCACTATTAACCTTAAAAACCACTGGTAAACCTGATAATTCATTAATATTATCACAAAAATCATTTCTCAATTGATCCTCTCTTGTTTCATAATATTTTTTTAAGTTTTGCATTAACTTAAAATGTCTTCTTTGTTGATTAGGTAATTTCACCCTTATAAACGATGGACTAAATGGATCTACAACAGTTACTTCATGAATTCCATATTCTAACAGTTCAGAAGCATATTTTTCTCTCGTAATAACCAGATCTTCCTTTTTAATTACAATAGGTTGTAAAGACATCCTTTGAAAAAAACAAAGAAAACTTCTAAATTAAATAATCCAAATCAAAACGATGAAACCACTTTGAACATATAATCATCATTCTAATATTTTGATATTTTAAATATTTTCATAAAATATACAAACAAACAAAAAAAAACAATTATTATATTCTCAAATAACATTTATTTATTAAAACTCGCTTCAATCTTATTAAACAACTCCTGTATTTTTTTATCCGTGTTCGTTAAAATTTTAACCTTATTTTTCAAAATTTGCGCATTAATAATAACAGGTTTCTTTACAATTTTGTAAGGTTTTGGTATTATAATTTTATCCTTCTCATTATTAATTCTCTCTTGATATTTACATGTTTGTGTAATTGCATTTTTAGTTTTGTTTTTTTATCCATTTTTATAGTTGAATAATCGACCCTATCAAATGCTATTTTCAGCTCTTGCTTTAAATGAAATTCATTATTTGGATATAAAGAAATAATTTTGTCCACCGCAGTTGAACCAATATCAGATTTGATAACTTCCATCTAAAAAAAAAAATTTATTTAACAAAAAAAAATTATTTTAAATACCTTACTTTTTAAATTATCCAAAATGAACACAACACTTAACTATTAATCACCTGACGAACAAAATTATACTAATTTCTCATTTAAAATTTTGACACCTTACCCTCAAAATTATAGAAAGTTTTGAAACTTGAAATTAAATATTTTCACTTTTAGTATAATTGAATGTCCTCTATGAAAATACCCTTAAAATAAACAAATGAAAGATAGTTGAAAAATTCAAAATTTCATCAATTTACACTTTATATACTAATTTCTTATTTACAATATTTATAAGAATTTCCATATTTATATATAATTGCATGCTTATATTTCATTACTTTTATTTATTTTGAATATTCTAATTATTTTCCTTTTGCATCTTAAAAAATTTTTTTTCTCTTTTCTTTTTGCATGTAATACACATTTTATACTCAATCTCATTTTGATTTTTTTTTCTTTTTAAAACTATATTTACAATTATTATTATAATCCTTTTTTTTTTATTATTATATATTTTTTTTTTTAAATTTTATTATTATTATTACTTTTTTTTAATTATGCATGCTAAATAACTTATATTCTACTTAAATATTACACAAACTAACACTTAGTGTCTCTATCACTTTCATATGTGTTGTCCTCTTCTTCTTTTATTAGTATTAGTTGATATTGATGAGATCAAAATATCAATTACTTATCACTATCACTTTTATTTACACTACAATTATTTACAAGAATTAATATTCTAGTCCAAAATTATTTAAAAATAATTTTAATATTAATTATAAAATTGTTTATAATTTTGCACTTTATTTATTGTTTATTTACACCTTATTTATTATTTTTTATTCACTTTATTTATTTATTTTAATTGTCACTTTTAGTAATCATTTATTTTATTTTCACTAGTTTTTATTAATTGTTTATTTAGTGTCACTAATATTTTTTTTTTATTATCACTATTTTCAATATTATTATTTCTTGAAAAATATTTCTTCAAATCCTGACTATGATACATTCCTTTTTCGATTTTTGTTTTCAAATCCCACAGAATGTATGTTCCTTTTTTAATGACTTTTTTAATTTCATAAGGTCCCTCATAAACCTGAAGAAATTTCGCAATAATCTTATTCTCTTTATCAGATTTATTAAGCAATTTAATTAGGACTAAATCTCCAACTTTAAATTCCGTCAATTTATGCGAAATATTAAATTTATCAGCTCGTTTCTTTCCTTTTTTACAGATATTATCATACGCTAACTCTAATTTTCTTTCATAATCTAAATCTTTCGGAATTATCGGTAAATTTAACCATTTCTCCCACATACGTTTTGGTTTTTTCTTGAGATATAACTCCACTGGTGTAAACTCCGTAGTTTCATGGTGAGTTTCATTGATGCAATCTTCGATGATTTTCACCCAATTCCACCAAGAATTGTGTCTACCATTAGTTAAAGTCCTGAAGAATCTTGATAACTCCCTGTGAATTCTCTCAACGATATTTCCCTGCGGATGTCTAATTGATGAAAACACTGGTTTTATCCCCTCTTCTTTTAACTTATTAGTCCATATCTCTGATGTAAATTGCGTACCGTGGTCCGAAATAATTTTTTCTGGTTTACCGAATTCTTTAACATGATGATTGAAAATTTTATTAATTAACGCTTTTGTTGTCATTTTTCTAATAGGGTATAATTTTACATATTTACTAAATGCATCTATTGTTGATAAGATGTATTTAAAACCCCCTTTAGAAGCTGGTAAAGGACCATAAAAATCGATAGATAAAATTTCTCCTGGTTTTTTAGGTGCATAATTTCTCATTTCTGCGTAACTAGTTTGATTTGAAACTTTATTCTTTTGACATGAGTCACAGCTCGCTATTCTATGCCTAATAACCTTGGAAAAATGCGGATAATAAAAATATTCATTTAACATGCGAAAAACTCGTTGTGGTCCTACATGTCCATACATTTCATGAGTTTCATCAATTAAATCATTAACTAAACTTTTAGCTAAACATAATTTTTTATTATCTCCCGCAATAAAATATAATAAATCTTTATCCATCAAAAAACGTTTTGTTTTACCCGTTTTAACATCTGCAATTTTCTGTTTTAAAATTGAATCTGATTCTTGTTCATTTTTAATATTTTTTAATTTATTTCGCAATTGAGAAGACGGTTTTTTAGCTAAATTATACAAAATTAATTTACCCTCATGTGATTCTATATCCATTCCTGATTTTTCATAAATTGGTGCTCTACTTAACGCATCTGCAACTGTATTATTTTTTCCTTCAATATATTCAATATCGAAATCGAAATCCTGAATTGCCAAAACCCATCTTGTAATTCTACCGCTTAGTAGTTTACACGATTTTACAAAAGATAACGCCTTATGGTCCGTCCTGATTATTACGCGAGTGCCCAAAATATACGATCGAAATTTGAGTAAACTCCATACAATCGCAAGTAGTTCTTTCTCCGTCGTAAAATATGTCAACTCGGCTCCTTTCAACGTACGGCTCGCAAACGCTATAGGTAAATGTTGTCCGTCTTCGTCTAACTGGTATAACACGGATCCTATCGCTACATCGCTTGCATCTGTTTGTAAATAAAATGGTTTAGATATGTCAGGGTAACTAAGAATTGTATATTCACAGAATAGAAATTTCACACGATTAAATGCTTCTTCTTTAGAATAATTCCATTCCCATTTATTTCCTGTTTTTAATAATTGGAGTAATGGAAAAATTTCTTCCGCATGATTTTTAGTAAATTTTGTATAAAAATTTATTAAACCTAAAAATCCTCTCAATTCTTTTAAATTTCGCGGTCTCGGATAATCGTGAATTGATTTTATTTTATCCGGATCTGGGTTTTTCAGAACAAAATAATATTTATAAAATTTTAACAACAACTCATCATAAACAATCATAATAACAATACCTAAATAATTGAACTTCAAAAGCGAACCAAGTAAACAATAAATAATGAACAATTTAGAAACAAAGAAAATTTATTAACAAACAAAAAAATTAATTATCAAATTTTAGCCAAAGTCTTTATACCCAATACAATTGGAAGGAAGGAGAGAGGGATATTTAATAAGTTTCTCAACTCAACTAATTTGTTGAGCGCCAGTCCTTTCTAGGGACATTTTCTTCTATAAGAAAATTAGAGAATTAACAAACAAATAAGATTTTAAGGAAACAAGACCATTGAATTCTTAAAATTTAGAACACCAAAATTATTAACAAAACAAGTACCTAGATTACAAAGAAACAAGACCACTGATTCTCTAGTAATCGTCTCTTAAAACGAACCAAATTTAAAATGAACTTTAGTCAAACCACAAACCAAAAACAAGTGCTTGAATTACAGAGAAATAAGACCATTATTCTCTACTAATCGTCGCTTCAAATAAACAAAATTAAAATTGACCAAATTCCAAAACAAGAGCAAAAGGGGTTTCGAGTTGAGAAACTAGTTAAATATAAGGAGTTTTGCCGGTTAGCCAGGACCAAAAGGTCAAAGGAAGCGTCGAGGGTCGAAGAAATTATACTCCATTATTAGTGGTGAAATTATAAAATATATTTTAAAGTGAAATATGAAATGATACAAGCGAGGGTAACAAACAAAAATTTTCTTTTTATAATATATGAGTCACATCTCATTAAATTTCCCATTTCACAAACTTAAAATTTTACAAATAAACACATAAAAGGGCACATAAAATTACATAATTTTACACCGATCTGCACAACAAAATTATAAATTAAAAAAAAATGTTCAGCCATGAATAAAAGGGTACCTAAAAGGGTAACGAATTTGGTAACTGGGGAAAGCTAAGGGTAATTTCGATAATTCGATAATAATAATTTATTGTGGGGCTGGTAACTTGGGTAACTGGGAAGAATTTAGTATAAAATTTTGAGAATAAAAGGGGAAAAAGGGTAACAAAAGGCAACACGTGGTTGAACAAGAGACATTGAAATAATCAATTATTTAATAAAATTTTAAATAAAACAATTTAACAATCAATCAATTATTGTTCGAATTTCCAATAAATTCATTTAAACCACATTAATTCAAGAACATAAAGGAAAGTCTCTTGTTCAGCCATGAGGCCGGCTGAACTAATTTTACACTTTTAAATAATTTTATAAAACATTTTAAATATAATTGAAAAACTTACAATTTCGAAGAATAAATCAGCAAAACCACGCACAGTCGAACAACGACAAAAACTAAAATTTAAAGAATTTGCACGAAATAAAATAAAAGAGAGAACTAGAGATACTAGAAAATTCTAAGATCCGAAAATGCGTCTGGACAGGCCAAGAGCAGGATTCCAAAGAGAACGATGATAACGATGAGTACCGGCTCGTACCCTGCTGGTCCTTCTTCGTTTTTCCCCACCGGTAGCCCTTGGTCAATCTTGTATTCTTACGCCGGAAAAAGGAGCGTAACCACTGGAAAAGCTATAGGCCATTTTCAACTTTAAGAACAGCTGTCGGCATCCAAATTTCGGTATCTTGACCCGTGTCTTTCTCGCCATCAACTTGTTTCAGGGAATTAGTTCCTAATTTGTAGCTACTCTGATTACAAACCAAATAAACAACCAACAATCCAATCAAATATCCAAAATACAAAAATACGAAAATCAGAGTGGGCCTTTAGCAACGATTAATTCGGGCCTGATTGACAAGAGGTTTTCACTACGAGAAAATTTGACGAGAAAATTCTCCCTTATTTGTTTTACAAATAATACTCCTGAATAATAATAAAAATTCCGGAATAATATTAAAGTTAATAAATTTCAGGGTATTATTGTTATTTATAACAATTCTCGGGTTAGGTGCAAGAAAAAGGTAACAATTTCAAAATTAATTCAAGTTAATTTGGGTGACTTAGTAGTTTCCGATAGGTAGGGGAAAGCGAAAACGGGGGAAACATAGAGAGAGCGGCAAGTCTCGAGGAGTCATTTCTCAAGAGAAATGGGGAAATTCTCCTTGATTCGTACGAAGAAAAGGGGAAATTGTCAACGACGAGAGGGGAACTCTGCTTGCAGGTTGACCGACGAACGTCGTTTCCAATGATTTCATCAAATTTGAAATCTTCCGTGAATACGAAAAACAATAGTTTGCAAAGGCGGACAAATTAATATTAATATTTTTAAATTAAGTTTTATAAAATAAACCAAGTAAAACTTAAAAAAAAACTTTATTGTGATTATTATTATTGTTTATAAACAAAATGATTGTTTACAATTAAATTTTTAAGCAAACTTATTATGAAATTTTGTGAATATTTTTGTGAAAAATTTGCAACGTCACAATACTGAAACATTAAAATTTTTATTTTCAATCTTTTTTGCAATAAAAGATAACTTACAATATGGCATTGCCAATTGTCAAAATAAAATATTGGCACTACTCAGAACATCTTGTAGGTGAGGTGAGGTAAAAATATTGACGTCGAACTTATTTTTAAATTTGTAAATTTAGCAGAAACATCTACTGTTTACATTTATCCCATGTTAACATGTACCCCAAATGACCCTATATATGATAATAATAAAATACTAAAAAAATTAAATAAACATCATTTCATATAATTTATTTTTATCAAAAAATTTTAAAAAATTGTGTTTGAAAGTATTATATATTCCTATTATATAAAAACGTTTCGCCGCCGCAGAGTCGGGATTTCTAAAGGCCCCCTGTAGTGTATATATATATATATATATATATATATATATATATATATATATATATATATATATATATATATATATATACAGTAGGAAAAGCTATACGTCAGTCACCGACCATGAGTGCGAGTGAGACAGACTTATGCGATTCCCGTACTTTCCTATATATATATATATATATATATATATATATATATATATATATATATATATATATATATATATATGGGGCGTTCAACGCAAAATCGGACAGTATTTGACTTTTGCATCTCAGATTTTTTTCAAATATTTTTTTTCATTTAGTGCTCATTGAAATAAGCTACCATGATTTTTTAAAAAATTTTCATCAAGCCGTTTAAGAGATACAGGTTTTTGAAAAATCACGTTCTTTACGAAAATTTTTTTTGAAATGGTTATAACTCGGTCAAAAATTAACCAAATTTGACGTTCTATATATGAAAATTTTTGTTTTTACACGTAGTTTTTGATAAAAATATAAACAATTTATTTTTTAAATTAACGAAATTTTTTTTTAATTTAAAAAAAGAAAATTTATTTTGAAGAATGTATGTATCGATCGATTTTTTTCAAATTTTTTTATTAGAAACTAGAACTAAATTAACAATTTTTAGGCGTTGTCTGATTGTGGGCAAATGATGGGATCTACTTATTTCGAATTTTTTAATTTTTATATCCATATAATATAGCAAACAATCGGGCTTTTGAGCTAAAATGATTAATAACACGGGTCAACAAAAAAAGTTTTACTTTTTTATAAGATATCATAGTGTCTATTAAAGACGCTGAACACGATCCCGGGTCACAAAATTGGCCATCACGTCAGGATTTTGAGAAAAGTGGAGATAAAGACCCTAAAAAACGTGTTTTTGAAGGTTTTCAAAATTTTTTTTATCCTAAACCTGACGCGCCAGGAACTTCTACATTGACTAAAATTGAAGCTTGAATTGTCCACTTCAAGAACCATATCCGTAAAACCAAAAAAAAATTAAAAATTTTTTCAAAACATGGGGTTGAAGTTACTAAAAATGTGATTTTCAGGGTCGCTGATTATAATCATCAGATTATAACATTTTATAAGTTTCTGTTACGTCAGATTATTATCCGTGACCTCAAACACCCTTGAGTAACAATTATTAAGCGAATCCGATCAATTATAAATTTTGACATCCGCCATTTTGGATCCGACATTTTGATTTTTCGAAAAGTGATATCGGATTCATAATCAGCGACCTCAAAAACCCCCGAGTAACAAATTTCAAGCGAATCCAAAACAATTTTAAAAGTCCATTAAAGCAACCCAAAATCACATTTTTGGTAACTTCAACCCCATGTTTTGAAAAATTTTTTAATTTTTTTGGTTTTACGGATATGGTTCTTGTAGTGGACAATTCAAGCTTTAATTTTAGTCTATGTAGAAGTTTCTGACGCGTCAGGTTTAGGATAAAAAAATTTGAAAACCCTCAAAAACACGTTTTTTGGGGTCTTTACTCCCACTTTTCTCAAAATTCTGACGTGATGACCAATTTTGTGACCCGGGATCGTGTTCAGCGTCTTTAATAGACACTATGAAATCTCTTAAAAAAGTAAGTCCTTTTTTGTTGACCTGTGTTATTAATAACCTAATTTTGAGGTTATGTTTGTCTATGACAGAAAGTTATGTTAAATACACTATAGCTACTATTGTGGCCAACTTCAGAGCGATGATAAATTAACCCGATTTTGAGGTTATGTTCGTCTATGACAGGAAGTTACGTTAAATATACTATAGCTACTACTTGTGGCCAACTTCAGAGCGATGATGGTTCAGGGGGCCCTTACAAATCCTGACTCTGCGGCGGCGGCGAAATGTTTTTATATAATAGGGAGATAATAAATAAATAATAATAAATTGTATGTAATACAACTGTTTTTTTAATAAAAATACATGTTTTATTGTGTAAAAATTGAAAAAATGTGGAACGCCGTTTGTTAAAAAATATTAAAAATAGCCGATTTAAACGTTGAAAATCACAAAAACTTAAATTTTTATTGTAATAATCTTGTTATCTAATGTCTAAACTATATAAATATTCCTTTACAACAGTTAAATGTGGTGTACACTCTTTAAAAATAGTTTTTTTAGAAACGCTATTTCGGTGTTTTTGACAGTCTGGGCCTGGCGCATGGAATACTATTTGGAACGCCCTGCCAGTGAAATGGTTAAATAATTGAATTTTTTTCGAAAATTTGATTTAAATAGTACATATTGAAAATCATTGAATTGAGAAAAATTTTTAATAATAATTTAAACTTTGACAAGAATTTTATTCAAATTTTTTTAAATATGGTCATTTCGAGTAAATGTAAACAAGGGGTAAATGTAGACAGTAGGGGAGGGTCTCCAGTTTTAAGACGGGTTTTATTTTTGACCTGTAAATTGTAAATGGGTAAACGAAATTGTAAATAAAATACACCGTTCGATAGGTAACAGAAATACGCAACTTTTATTAAAAGTAAGTATAGTGTTTCGATGAACTCAAGAAATTTTATGATATATTTTCTGAGCACATCGCTTTAAAAAAAATGTCTCCAGTTGTGAGACACTCATTAAAAATTGCTAAACTTTAATAAGTTTGATATAAAACGTTATGTTTAGTAGAAATTATTAAATATATTAATAATATATATTATTATATACTAAATAATAATATTTATTCGCCAAAATATGACTATCAAATAAACACAATTAAATAGCTTCAACAAGAGCATTAAAGTTGATTTCTTCTGAATCAATTGACTTTTTTCCACTTTACATGCCCAAAAATACTAGAAAAAAATCATAATATTTAAATAGTATGCCTGCAAAGTCGTATTTTTTATGCTGCCCTAATGGCTGTCGAGACTGTCTCACAACTGGTGATATGCTGTGTCTCACACCCAGAAATTGGCGCTATTTTGAAAAAGGAAAATTAAATTATTTTCAACCGTAGATTGAAACAATGCAATATTGCATCACAAAATATAGGGAAAACACTAAAAGAAAATGCATTACATTTACCTTTTCCAATTAATTAACTTAGAAAAATGTGTTTTACATTTATTGAAAAAACGCTTTTTTGTCGATTATCACACCCAGTGTTGGTATTTAACAAAAACAGTTTATATATCCTTTTCGGCGTACACGAAAAAGTTAGCTCATATAAAAAAAAAATATTTTTATATAAATTAATCGGTTTTTTAATATTGCATGTTTAAAAAAATTGACTGTCTCACAACTGGAGACTCTCCCCTAGATGTTTCAGATAAATTTACAAATTTAAAAATAAGTACGACGTCAATATTTTTACCTCAGCTCACCTACAAGATGTTCTGAGTATTGCAACAATTTTATATCACAGAAATATATTATTTTTAAGAATAATAGAAATTTTTATGATAAATTTCCGCTTTTCCAAGTTCGCATTACAGTGAACTAAAAATATAAAGAACTAAAAAATGGGTTGCAAAGAAATATGGTATCTGTGGTAAAACTTTAAGAGGACTTTTAGAAAAAGTACGGAAAATTGACAATATAAATCGAAAACAGGCAAACTTACCACAATATTCAATTTTGCTTGCTACACTGAAAAAAGTATTGAACCAAGAAAATTTTGAGACGCATGCTTATTCCCAAAATCTTTTTTAATCAAATAGGTATTTGATGTAAAACTACTTAACTTAAAATTCACATAATATGCACATTATTTGACATAAATATCATTGCACACAAAAACCATTTAACATAAATATCATTTCTCATAGAATTCATTAAACAGAAATATTATGTTACATAAAACTCAGATAACCTAATTCCCATTTGACGTAAAAATTATGTAACATAAATTTCTATTAACATAAAAATCATATAACATAAATTTCTGTTGACATAAAATTAATTTAACGTAAATTCTATTTGTTATATAATTCATTTGACATCAATTTCATTTGGCATCAATGTCATTTAACGTAATTCTCATTGGACAGAAATATCATTAGACATAAAATTAGCTTGACATAAATTTCATTTGACGTGAATATCATTTAACATAATTATTATTTAACGTAAAATTAAATTTATATAAATTTCATTTAGCATAAATTCCATTTAACATAATTCTCATTTAGCATAAAATTTACTTGACATAAATTTCATTTGGTATAAATCCCATTTAACATAATTTTCATTTGACATAAAGTTCATCTGACAAAAAAGACATTTAACACAATTCTCATTTGTCATAAAAGTCATTCAACAACATTCTCATTTGACATAAAAATCATTTTACACAAATAACTTTTTACATAACAATATCGGCGCGAATTTTAAAATTGGCGAATCACAATGTTGTTGATAATATCTAATTGGTTACTTTTAAAATTCGCGCCGATATTGTTATGCAAAAAGTTATTTGTGTAAAATGATTTTTATGTCAAATGAGAATGTTGTTGAATGACTTTTATGACAAATGAGAATGGTGTTAAATGTCTTTTTTGTCAGATGAACTTTATGTCAAATGAAAATTATGTTAAATGGGATTTATACCAAATGAAATTTATGTCAAGTAAATTTTATGCTAAATGAGAATTATGTTAAATGGAATTTATGCTAAATGAAATTTATATAAATTTAATTTTACGTTAAATAATAATTATGTTAAATGATATTCACGTCAAATGAAATTTATGTCAAGCTAATTTTATGTCTAATGATATTTCTGTCCAATGAGAATTACGTTAAATGACATTGATGCCAAATGAAATTGATGTCAAATGAATTATATAACAAATAGAATTTACGTTAAATTAATTTTATGTCAACAGAAATTTATGTTATATGATTTTTATGTTAATAGAAATTTATGTTACATAATTTTTACGTCAAATGGGAATTAGGTTATCTGAGTTTTATGTAACATAATATTTCTGTTTAATGAATTCTATGACAAATGATATTTATGTTAAATGGTTTTTGTGTGCCATGAAATTTATGTCAAATAATGTGCATATTATGTGAATTTTAAGTTAAGTAGTTTTATATGAAATACCTATTTGGTCAAAAAAGATTTCGGGAATAAGCATGCGTCTCAAAATTTTTCTTGGTTGAAGCAAATCGTGAGATTGAATACGGCCAAGATAGTATTGACTCAAGAAAACTATTTTCTTGACATAGTACATTTGGGAGAAGAATATATATTCTTGATCGAAGAAAATATGTAACTCGACCAAGAAGTTAATTTTTAATTTGAGTTGAAACAATTATTAACTTCGCTTTTTTTCTTCCCATTTCTTGGCTCGAGACTATGGGTGTTGCATGAAATAAATAGTTATTTAAAGAAAATAAAAAAATGATTTGCCCAATGCTCAAAATTACTTGACACTAGAAAATAAATTTATTCCAATAAGAAAACATTGGCTTGCTTCAAGTAAATTAATCACAGAAAAAAAGGGTGGTAATATTATTAAGGGTAATGGGTAAAAATGACTTAAGTAAAGGGTAAAAATTACGACGGGTAAAAGTACAGAGGGTAAAACACTTACCTGAATATGTCACTAAAACAAATTAAAAGTTTTTTTTCTTCTAATTATATTAGGAAGGTTAAATATTAAATTATTTTGATTAGAACTAGTTTGAATTAATCACAACTTGATAATTTTTTTACTTAAATTAATAAACAATTATATTTTCCAATTTGAATTGTTAAATTAATCACTATCAAACTCTCCATTTTATGGTTATGACTTTGTAAACAAACAAGAGTTATAAAACAATATAATAAAATGTCACGCAAAGCAGTACATTTTTAATATAAATTTTTATTTTATTAAAAAAAATTTTTCTTTTGTATAAAAAATGTATAATTGTAAATCATAATACATAATTATGATAAATTAATTTTTTGTCTTTCAAAATCATAATTTATAAATAATTATAATGAAAAAGCAAATATTTATCTCATTGTTTTGTTTGCTTGTTCAAGTGTTGAAGTAACTAATGTCAACTAATTTATTTAAAACCAAAAAACTAAAACATCTTTAATTTATAAAATTTACTTAAAATATTATAATGGTCTAATTTACAAAAAACTATGTTTCTAAATTAAAAACAAGAATTGGTTTAAAGAAATGTGATTAATAATTACGCATTAACCAAAATTTTCTTCCTTATTAAACAAAATTTTCAAGGAAATAATTTGGTATCATATTATTACAAAAATATTTTTATTATAGTTTAAAACCAAATATTTTTTAGAAACAAATATTTATTACACCATTTTCTTTCCTTTGAATATAAATGAAATATTTTTAAAAATGTATAATTCGAAAATTTCTTATGAGCAAATTTATTCTTTTTAAAAAAAATTATAATTTTTACAAAAAATGCGACTGGAACATAAATATTATATTTTTTCAATCTTTACTTGAAAAAAATAAGAATTCTTTAGCAAGCTTATGATTAAAAATAAAATATTTAACAATCATTTCTTTGCTTAAAAAAACATTAGAAATTGGTTTGAAAAATCATAATTTTTACAATTATTTATGACTGAAATACAAATATTTTGCTTATATTTTTCTTAATAACAATTAAATTTTAAAAAACATTCTATTATTCAATAAATTAATTACTTTTGTAGTTAAGTAATTTTGAAATGGTTTCAGATTAAAATATTGTTGAAAAATTTGAATTTTCTATACTTTTAACTGGTAATTTTGAAAAATTATTGTTTTGAAAAAGTTTAATTTAATTTTTTTAAAATAATTTGAAGTTACGTGCAGTTACGTGGAAATTTTTTCAAATTGTATTTTTCCTGTATTCCTGTTTGTTTTTCCTGTATTTTCATGAAGAAATTTTCGTAAACGTTTAAGAGATTTTTTTCAAACTTTTCGTAATTCATAGAAAGTTTTCGATAATTTTTTAGAAAAACTCTCTTATCTATGTTAATAAATTTTAAAACAAATGTATGTGGAAATTCTTAAAGAACTTTTTAAAAAATTATTGAAAATATTTATTGAAATAATAAAAATAATTTTTTGAATTTGACATATTTAATCCTTTTAATTCCTGTGGAAACAAATAAAAATTCCCTTTTTTAAAAATATTCAATTTCTTTATAAATTAAAATTTGCAATTACCAAATAATGTTTATTTATATTTCTTTTCTTTATTTATAAAAAACTTTAAATTTTATTAGAGCAAGTATAAGTAATAATAACATTTATGTGAAAAAATCTCTTTTCAATAAAAAAAATAAAAAAACGCAATAAGTATTTGCTTCATTATAATTATAAATTATGATTAAAAAAAGTAAAATTTGTTTACCATATTTATGTATTATTTATTAAAATTAGACATTTTTTAAATAAAGGAAAAAACTCGTTAACTAAAATAATAATTTATATTAAAAATTTTCTGCCTTTCGTGACTTTTTGTTATATTATTTCCTAACTCTTGTTTGTTTACAAAGTCATAACCATAAAATGGCGAGTTTGAAAGTGTGACAATCAATAAGTTTAATCGAAAATAAAATTATTTATTAAATTAAGTAGTAAAATTATTTAATTATTATTAATTCGAACTGGTTTTAATAAGAATAATTCAATATTTAACCTTTTTAATATAATTAGTAAAGAAACAGCAAAGTTGTTTTACTGACACATTTAAGTAAGTGTTTTACTCTCTGTAATATTACCCGTCGTAATTTTTACCCTTTACTTAAGTCATTTTTACCCATTACCATTCATAATATTACCACCCTTTTTTTTGGTCAAGAAAATGCATTTACTTGATTCAATGAATTTTTTTTCAATGTAAAAACTCTTTAAAATTTATTAAAATTCTTTTAAAATAAGATTATTTGCTATATAAATAAAGAAAAAATATAAAAATTTACAACATACTTTGCTAACATCGCAAGATGGCATTTCTTCTTACCAGGTGGTACAAAAAAACAGCTTGTATGGCTTTCGTAAAACTCTTATAATGATCTTAATTTTTATTGCCAAAGGATTTGCTCGCCGGATAGAGTCCGGGTTTAAATTCAAATTATCTGTTATCAAATAAATTAATAAAATGGCGAAAAGCGTCATTACAAAATTTAAGCAAGCTAGTTAGTCAATTTAGTGTTATCGATAGGCATGGTAAAGTCAGTAAGAAAGCAGAGTTTTTAACCTTCGTAAGAAAATATATTAAAAAATAATAAAGAAATAATACAAAATTAATAACTAGCGAAGGTAAATTTAAAACGAAACAAAAGAAATATAACAATAAATAAGAAAATAAATGACTCGATATAATGCAAAATAATATAACCAAAATCATTACAAAACCTAAACTAGCTAGTAACAATGCAATAAAAACTAAACTAACTAAAGTAAAATAGAAAGAAAATAAGTTTAATTTCCTTGAATGACAAATTCCTACCCGCGACCGACGCTCATTTTACGCGAGGGTAGGCTCTAGAAACTACCCCTAAATACCGGTACGGACGATAACTAGGGGTCGTGCACGCTACGTCGATTTAGCAAAATCGAAAAGACTAGATACCGCGATTCTCACGGTACTCATTCCCGACACGATAAATAGTTGCGAGAGAGAGATAAGGGTAGAAATACAAGCTTCATTTTCCCCAAGTTGTACCTTGAGTCGAAGAATCTACCTGGTGCATCAACTCTGTGAAGGGTGAGATGTACCTCTTCTTCACGGGCTTGGTTCACATTCTCATGTAGGAAATTCATTGTCTTTCACGGCTGTACCCCTGCTTAGACCAAGAACAATGACAGGTGAAAAGAGAGAAAGAAACGGAGAGGCGAAGGGTGTTACTACTGCCCAGTTGTATCTGAGACTTGAGTACAACTCCTTCAAGGAAGTACAAGCAAGCAGCCCCAGCTGTACCTGAGATACCGCCGGCTTGCACCAGGTAAGAAAGGAAGATCTCATTCATTGTGAGAGTCGTACCTCAACCTCGGCGTTAGATCGAAAGGTAAAAGGGAGAAAGAGAAGAGAGAGCTGCTGTAGATCTGCCTCAGAGCAAGCCCTGAGTCCGGTCGACGGCGAACTGAGGAAATTTTACGAGCAACCAAGTATTATTGTTCGCTGGGCCCACAAGAGGTGTAGCGTGAGGTGAGAGAACCCACGTGATGCGCGGCAATAAGTGCGCTATCTATACTCTCTACCTGTCCGCCGAGCAGTAAGCTCAGTAATATATATATATATATATATATATATATATATATATATATATATATATATATATATAAAAT